>JARJLF010002230.1:0-46084 GCA_029378395.1 Mycena leptocephala
GACGAAAAGCCGGTTGCCGAATGAATCTACCGTGGGTGGGGGTCATGAAGTTGTTGTTGGCGCGGGGGTGTCCGAGACGAAAAGCCGTTGCCGAATGAATCTACCGTGGGTGGGAGTCATGAAGTCGTTGTTGACGCGCGGGGGTCCGAAACGAAAGGCCAGTTGCCGAATGAATCTGCCGTGGGTGGGGGTCATGAAGTCGTTGTTGACGCGCGGGGTCCGAAACGAAAAGCCAGTTGCCGAATGAGTCTACCGTGGTGGGGGGTCATGAAGTCGTTGTTGACGCGCGGGGGTCCGAGACGAAAAGCCAGTTGCCGAATGAATCTACCGTGGGTGGGGGTCATGAAGTCGTTGTTGACGCGCGGGGGTCCGAAACGAAAAGCCAGTTGCCGAATGAATCTACCGTGGTGGGGGTCATGAAGTTGTTGTTGCGCGCAGGGGCCCGAAACGAAAACCAGTTGCCTAATGATTTTACCGCAGGATGTCACAAACTGAATGGAGGTGGGCGGAGGCGCATTTGCTGGGGTCATGAAGTTGTTGTTGGCGCGGGGGTGTCCGAGACGAAAAGCCAGTTGCCGAATGAATCTACCCCGGGTGGACTTGAAGCCACATAAATATTATTGGCGGTCGCCTTGAAGTTATGACGAAGGTAGATGTGTGATAGCATCAAGCTGTTATAATGGCGCGGGCGTCGGTATCGAGATGCAAGTCGCCGGATGAATATACTGAGGGCATATAAATATTATTGGCGGTCGCCTTGAAGTTGAAGTGAAGGAAAGGTAGATGTGTGATGGATCGTTATAATGGCGCGGATGCCCGTATCGAGATGCCAGTCGCCGAATGAATCTACGAGGATGCGCTTAAAGCACAGAAAGATTATTGGGGTTGACTTGAAGTTGTGAGGAGGTGATTGGAGGAAGGATAGTTGTGTGTAATGAGAGGAGGAGTAGGCGTGTGAAGATAATGAGAGGAGGTGTAGGGGTCTGTAGGGCGAGGATAGGAGGAGAACAATGCTAGGAGTGCGAAGGTCAGCGCGTGCTTGGCGGAAGAGAGCGAAGGAATACTTACTTGACGAGACAGAAGGGGACTGAAGAGAACATAGCGCAAAATAAAACAAGGTCGACTCGATAGCAGTTGGAAAGCAGGTGGTGGTAGAGGAGAGAAAGCAGGTGGTACTGTTTGGCGGCGGCTGACAGGATCTTATACTCGGATTGAGAGGCTGACAGCAACGGGCCCACGTGACCAGGGAGATTAAACTTTAAATGAACGACGCGTCCCAAACACGTTCTAAACATGCCGCTGGTAGGGATCCATCTATTTCAGGACGCGTCTTGGTCCTCAATGGCGACCAAGTCGCGTCGCCAGAAGATGGTGTTGCCGCGGCCAAACACGTCACCTGCACGTGTGGGCTTATCTTCCATTCCCATCTTCGCAGTGGAGCGCAAACCATGTCGTTTCCAGACGAGAAATCTATACTGCCGGCGCCGCCTCAGGCGCCGCGCTCTAAATCCAAGTTTCACATTCAAGTCGCCGCTCTCTTCGCGCTCTCATGGGTCGCGTATGGCATGTTCCTCAACGGCTGGCACCACTATGAACCCTTCTCCCTCGACAACGGCTGCCCTCAAGTCGACGCTCTGGCTCCCCAGCTCGGCGCGGACCTGCTCGCCAACATCAGCGACCTCCTCGCCACCGACGACTTCAAGACCAAGACCATCAGCTGGCTCTCCGGCGCCGTCCAGGTTCCGTGCGTCCTCGTCTCCACTTCCCGCGCTGAGAAAATCATTGCTGTATTTGCAGCACGGAGGTCTTTGACGGGATGCCGCCTGTAGGACAGGACCCGCGCTGGGACGTGTTTGCGCCGTTCCACGATTACCTCGAGACTGCGTTTCCTTTGGTGTGAGTATTATTGTCGTTCGCGTGTGGGGACATGGTTGACGATGGTGTTTCGGCAGGCACTCGACGCTGTCGCTCACCAAGGTCAACACGTACGGCCTCCTCTTTGAATGGATGGGAACAGACAAGTCTCTCAAGCCCGTGCTGCTTGCGGGACACCAGGGTACGTTCCCGCGCCGCCCTCATATTGGCCTTCACATCCTCATCATTCCCAGATGTCGTACCGGTCGAACCCAAAACCTATGGAGGTCCGCTTTCTTGTATCTTTTCGTGCCAACTCTGAACGGCCACAGAATGGACACACCCGCCGTACTCCGGGCACTTCGACGGTACGAGACCCACCGTATTAGTCGTTGCGCGTCGCTAACACCGCGTAGGTGAGTACATCTGGGGCCGCGGCAGCTCGGACGACAAGAGCGGGCTCATTGGCATAATGTGCGCCGCCCGCCTTGCCTCGTGAATTCGCTTTCCCTGACGCATCCTATTACTGCAGGATCACCATCGAGACGCTGATCGCCAAGGGTTTCACCCCGACGCGCACGGTCATCCTGGCGTTCGGCTTCGACGAGGAGGCGTCAGGCCGACAGGGCGCCGGCGCGCTCGGCGCGGCGATGCGCAGCACGTACGGCGAGGACCTGCCATTTGCGTTTATCGTCGATGAGGGCGGCGGATTCGCGGATAAGTACGGCTCGATCTTCGCGGCGCCTGCGGTTGCGGAGAAGGGTTACCTGGACGTGCACGTCGAGGTGACCTCACCCGGTGGACACTCGTCTGTCCCGCCGACCCATACCGTGCGCGGTCTTGCCCTGTCCACGTCCATTGTTAATTAATTAACCGCGCCCCCAGACGATCGGCATGCTCGCGGCGCTACTGGTCAAATACGAGGCCAACCCGTACACGCTCGAGCTAGTGTGTCTGCGCTATATTCAATTTTTTTGACGCTCACCCGCCACAGTCGCGCGACTCTATCCCGTATACGCTGGTGCAATGCCAGGCGGAATACGGCGCTGAGATACCCAAACGGCTCAAGCGGCTCATCCAGCGCTCAAGGCGCTCCAAGGGCGCGCTCCGCTCGCTAGAGAAGGTGCTTCTCGAGGACCAGCAGTTCCGCAGCCTCATCGGCACGACGCAGGCCATCGATATCATACAGGGTGCGTCTTTTTTTTTCTTTTTTTTTTTTTTCGTTCGTGTTCCATGTTAATTACGGATGGTGTGTAGGCGGCGTTAAGAGCAATGCGCTCCCCGAGCAGGCGTACGCGATCGTAAACCACCGTATCTCGACGCAGAGGTGTGCGCCTCGCCCCCTTAATAATTAGTTCACTAATGAGAATGATGCGCGCAGTTCGGTTGCAGAGACCATGGCACACGACGGAGCGCTGCTCAAGGGCCTCGCCGCGGAGTTCAATCTCTCGTACACCGCGTTCGGAGAGGCGATGTCCGAGGACGGCGCGCCGGCGATCGGTACACTGACGCTCAAGGACGCGTACGGGACCTCGCTCGAGCCTGCGCCCGTGTCGCCAATCTCCGGCAAAGGGTCCGCACCATATCAGCTGCTTTCGGGGACCATTAAGGCGACGTACGCTGCGCATCGCGGCCTCTCGGCCGCGGACGGATCGAGTGCGATTGCGGTTGCGCCAGCGATGAGCACGGGAAACACTGGTGCGTGCTCATACATTTATGAGTAGTATGAGGTGCGAAGGAGTGACGCGACGCGCGGCAGACACGCGGTACTACTGGAAACTGTCGCGCAGCATTTTCCGATACAACCACAAGAACACGATCGGGTCCAAGGACCGCCTGAGTGGCGTGCACACCGTGAATGAGGGTATGTTGCGCAGTTTCCTCCCTGCTGGATTGCTGTGCTCATGCTCACGACCGCGGCAGCAATAAGCGCGGATGCGCTGCTCGAGATGGTCCGGTTCTTCACGACGCTCATTCTCAACGCGGACGAGTCCACCGTTATCTAGCGGGGGGCGCGCAGAGTTAAACCCACGAAGCTGCTTCGATTATCCATATACCTTTGTATGATCGCGTTTCGTAGAGCTTGCCAATATATTATTTCCGACGATGCTTCGTGAATCCACCGAAAGCCTGAGTTTTAGCTGCAAAACCCGCTGCCCAAGTCCACCGACGAAGCGCCCGCGCGCAGGGAGGAAGAGGAAGACGAGTAGGCAGACGGCGGGGTGCCCCTGGGAGGAAGTCAAATGGTAGGTTGATGGGGGATTTCTGTTGGTTCTCGATGACCGCCCGACCCTCAACAATTACTACGCTCAAATACCGGTAAGAATCTACACGCTGGTATTACAGGACATATAAGTACAACAACGACGACAGAGCTCAAATGGGAAAAAGGCAGAGTCAGCTCAGTAAAATAATTTAGTCGTATTGAGTAAGCTACGAATCGAGGTCAGGCAGTGAGAAAATAGCGGGACAGGTACTCACATCCAGAGTTAATGTCCGCGAGCTGTTCACGTCTTGATCACGGTATATCCCAACTAAAGAGTTTCCGCGTTCGTAGAGCGATCCTTTCAGACTGATGACGATGAATTGGAAAACGTCCGATGCCTGGCTTTGGATGTAATTCGCTATCTTCGCAACATTGGTGTTGTCGAGTGCAGCGTCGACTTCATCTAGCACGAAGAATGGTGCAGGTTGATAACTAAGAATAGTCTTATCAGCAAAATATTTCCAGAGAGAGCTAAAAACAATTACCTGTGGATGGCAAACAGGAGCGCCAACGCTGCGACGGTCTTTTCTCCACCCGAGAGCTGCTCCATGTCTCGGAATCGTTTCATGGGCGGCATGGCATGGTATTTAATACCACCCGCGTACGGTTCCTGATCAGAGATTTCAACCAGCGTTCACTTTCCCGAAATATGAAACACACCTCACTGTCCTCCAAGCTGAGGTAGGCTACACCACCCATGGGCGAGGCCTTGCCTTTTGTCAGGTCTTTGTACACCTGGTCGATACGATCCGAGATATGGTTATACGCTTTGTTGAATAATTCACATCTGTGCGTCATTTGTTGGATATAAGTACATCCAACGACGATCGAGTAGGGCGTACCTTCGGCGTTTGATCTCGTTGAAGTCGTCTCGAGCTGTCTTAGAGTCCTTGCGAGCCTTATCTGCCTCTCTCTCTGTATCGGCCAGTTTCGCCTCGACGTCCTCCAGTCTAACATATATTTAGGCAGGAAGGATGGGCGGCAAAAACGAATATACATACCGGTCTATCGCCTTCATGTTTGGCGCCATCCTCTCGATCTCGGCGTTAAGCTTTGTTATTTCGGAGTCAAACTCGGCAATAGCCTCGGCAGACCCATCCTATGGAAATCAGAGCGGAAGGCCGGAGAGGGTGGGAGACACATACCTCACGGTCATCGTCATCTAAAGCCTCGAAATCGACCTCAACACCATAGTCTTGGACTCGACGCGGTTGCTGAGTGCCATCCTCGTCGTCGTCTACGTCCATGGCCACTTCTTCACGCAGGTTCTAAGAAATGGCGTCAGAGAAACGACGAGCGAAAGATCAGCAGTGTGATAAGCACCTCTTCCATGGGAACATTCTTGAGGTTACCCTGGAGTAGGGGAAGCTTGATTTCCTCTAAACGACATTTCCGGTATATAGAGGAGCGTTCCAGGGCCGATTTTTCGATTTCATCGTTCTGCATCGAATGTTAGTGAGGGCATATATATGGGAGAGAGCACACGACCTTCGAAGCAATCTCCTTCAGTGCCTGGTCCAGGACCTTCGATGCTTTAGTCGTCGTCCGCTTGACTTGTTCGACATTCTTGGTCTTTTCATCCAGAGTTTCTTGCAAACCGGATAACTCCTCGCGCAAAACACCGATTGCGTCTTCTGACTCGGAAATATCTTCTTGCGCTGCCTCTTTTTGCTTCTCGAGCTTAACAAGGTTTGCCTGCTCGGCGTTGATAGTTTTGTCTAGATTTGTCAACCGTTCAAGTGCGCCTTTGAGCGTTTCAGTTTCAAAGTCAGACCTGTCGAGGTGTTAGCCAACAGTGGGGATGTACAAGGAAGGAGACGCGCTGGTGGGTGAGCCGAGCAATCTGATTATCGAACCGCAGTCGCGCCTCACTCTCCTCTTGAGCGACTTTCAGCTGGCGTTCCTCATACTCGCGGATGTTGGCGACCTTGATCTTGCGACAGAAAGCACTAAAGGTGGCATCTTCTGCATTATTGATCGTCTCCGCCAGCTCCGTAATTTGTTTTTGAAGCGTATCATACGTTGCTTGGGCCTAGGAGGGATAGTAAGTTGAGCAGAGATGCGGAAGGGCAAGGTTTATACTTTTTTGAGTTCAGGTGCATTCTTTTTCAACTCCTTCTCGATGTGCTTCAGCTCGTCGCGGATACCCGTTAGGCGGAGGTTGCACGCGTTCTGAACTGAAATAAGAACGAGCAGCGGTGATATAAATATACGCACGAGATCGTCCTTTGCTAGGGTGGTTGCCGATTCAATTCGGCCAATGTCCGCCATGAGGTTTTCATCCGTCTGTCCCCGGGTCTTTTGTTTGGCCAAATCGCGCAGCTGACCCATCAAGGTATCTTTGGTGCGGTTCAACCCTGCAACGAACGAGCGTGCTTAACCACTGGGTCTGCTGACAAAGACACTAAATCCGAACCTTGCACGTCCTTCTCGTCCCATTTCCTGCCGCTGTTATGGGTACTCTTGCCACCGGTGATGAGTCCGCTCTTGTGGATGATGGTCCCCTCCAGCGTAACAGCTATCGCGCGGCGATTAGAGCGGATATGGATTGAAGAAACGACAACACACCCTTGACCTCCTGTCCCTTCTCGTAACATACGTATCTTGCAACCTCCATCGTGTCGCAAACAAGGGCGTTCCCGCAAGCATGGTGCATAGCGCGCTCAACCGCAGGCTCGTATTGGATGACGTCCACCGCCAGCCGGGCGCCTTTCGCAAATGAACGGAACTTGTCATTTATCGGCTTGGCCTGTATGGTATCGAGCGGAATGAAAGTTGCTTGGCCAATGCGTTGATTGCGCATATACTGTGTTCACAAATGAGCGCTGCAGCCAGGTACGATTCAAACAAGTACAGACCTCGATACAGTCTATGGCGATCTTCTCCGTGTCTACGACAATGGCGTCGATATTCCATCCGAGAACGACCGACACGGCTGTCTCGTATTTCCGCTGAGCAGGTTTGCAGAGGTCCACCACGCGTCCACGTACACCTGTATTCTGGCCTGTCAGATTACGGTCGCGTTGCGACGAGTGTCCTACCGGGGAACAACCGTTGCAGGTTCGCCAAAGTCTCCTTCAGCTTGGTCTCTCTTTCAGACTCGTGCTTGTCCACACCGGCCTGCAGAAGCTGTGCGTAGACATTCTGCAGTTGTTCGTTTGCTTGTGCTTCGAGTTGTCTGTCCTCCTAGTCAGACCCAGGCCAAGTGAGAAGTAAGATACCGCACTTTATCTTCGTACGCTCGGATTGCTGATTATCCAGCTCTTGCCGCGTCTTGGTGAGGTCAGTATGTAACTCTGCGATCTTCCCCTCCAACTGCATGAAAATTATCGTAAGAGACCTAAATAGTACCAGTGCCAGAATATGCACCTCCGTCTTACGAGTACTCTGCACTCGCGCATCCGCCGACCGGGTCTCGCGGTTTTCCTCCAGACCCGTCTGCTTCTCCTTGAGTTGCCCCAGCGTGCGGGTGACGGTCTTGTGCTCGCGAGTAAGTGTTTCAAGGGATTGCCGTTCATCTACGGCCAGGACACTCGCAGCTGCTTTCCTACAAGTAATTGTTAGACCTCAGGGAGCGACAAGGTGTGGCAAACTCACAATTTCCGGTACTCGATCAGGCTCTCTTCCCCGAGGGCCATGTTGTGCTGAGATGCCTTTCGCTGGGCCTCTATACAACATGTTTGAGTTAGGAATCGGAAAAAAAAAGTAACAGACCTTGAGCGGCATCGGCTGCCTTCTTCACGCTCGCTAGTTCTTTCTGCAGGATGTCGACCTTGGTCTGGAGTCCCTGTTGTTGACCCTCCAGCTCCGCCTTTGCCTTGGTCGCGTTGGTGAGTTTACGCTTCGCATGCGCGATGTGGGCTTCGGCGGTGACGAGATCGGGACGTTTCCCATCCAACACCTTCTCCGCCTTTTTTATCTTCTTTTCCATCTGCATTACGCTGGTGCGCGTCTTGGCCTGGTCCGCGCGCGCCGTTTCAAGCGCTTGGTCGTGCACGCGCTGCTCCGCTCGCAGACTCTTGAGTGCCTTGTTTTGCGCCCGAATCTCTCGCGCATTGGCTTCGATCGCCTCCTCGATGTGGAAAAGTTTGAAGAGTATGCGGTGGAGGATGCGTTGATCCTAGAATCGAATTAGCTACGAGAGAAGGAGAAAAGTTGGTTTTGGTGTACCCGTTCTTGGCAAAGAGAGTCAAAGCGATCGGCTTCGCCCTTTTGCTCCTTGTATTGCTTGATCTCTCCCGCGATACCACGTCGTTTTGTGAAATTGAAGGTCGCGTTCTCCGTCGCGCGGTCCTGGGCTTCCTTTGCCTTTTCATATTCAGGCGCAAGCTCCAAGCTACCGCTGATCTGGTCTATGAGCCGAGAGAGCTCACGAGGCGATTGTGAGGCGACGGCCTCCACGTCGCCTTGGAAGACCAAGAAGTTCTTGGCTTTGACGAGAATGTTGTGGGACATGAGGGCAGCGTTGTAGGCATTATAGGTAACGACTTTGGAGTTGAGCTTATACTCGGAGGCACCAGTGGTGGATATTCTAAGTGGAGAGTCAGAACAAGTGCAGGAGAAATGCCCAAGACTCACGTTCGTCTGAATTTCCACTCCTTCTTATCCGCGTCGACATACACAGCCAACACCCATGCCTTCTTTGCGGAGCCTTCACCCTGCTCTGTCTCGTCGTCGTCGTCGTCCTCATTCACTCCCGCCTCCGGCTCGTCCTCCTCCCCTTCAATTCCACTCTTTCCGAGCCGCCTGCCGCGGTAGACAAGGTCTTTGAGTTGAGAGCTCCGAAGCTGGGCACTTTTGACGCCTAGAACGAAAGATATCGCGTCCATAAGGTTGGACTTTCCGGCACCGTTCGGGCCAATGACAGATGTGAAATTCTTGAAGGGCCCAATGGTTTGGTGGCCCCGGTAGGATTTGAAGTCGCATACTTCAATCTGGACGAGAGGCATGGTAAAACAAGCCTGAGGCTATATCTCGCAGAGGAGGTGCAAAGAGAGTTGGGCTGTCACGCGTCTCGCGTCGGTCACACTTTTGGCTTGTTGTTTCAACTTTCCACCACTTGTTCTGTTTTCGCTGCAAGTCTTCTCCAAACGAGTTCGATTCCGCGGCGTCAAATACATATCTACCCAAGGCACGAAAATCAAAGGGTCTACAATAAGCATCCCAGGGCAGCGATGGACATGAACCGTCAGTGAGTCTCCCGGAAACCGGAACCGGTACAAACCTTCGCGAGCTATAGGGATACCGGTTCTGGTCAAGGATATCCTGAGGCACCAAGGTTGAAGGAATTGATCTACTCTGCCTTTGGGAGACTAAGCACCGCGGACTCGCCTCCATCTTGAATCTCAGTTGGTGCTGGCTATCAAAGCGGTCAAACATAACCTTCGACGGTCTGCGCAGAGTTACGCGGCGCGCCTCCGTCCGAATAAAATTCTTGACCTGCATTGCGGAGAAACGCCCGTAATGCTCTGCTGTACACGAAATACACTGAATATCGAAGATTGACTTGCAGCAAGAGAAATCGCACTCGAGGCGATGTCCGAGGAAGGCCGCCCGCGATCGCGACGAGGACCAGTGCATGCTCATAAATTTATGGAGTGCAGTGTCGCGCGATTACCTGGCTGTGCTCAACGTGGCATTGCACGCAACGCAGACGAGTCGACCGTTATCTGAGTAGGGGCCCAGAGTTAAATGCAAATGCACGAACCTCGATCGCGTTTCGCTCAAGCTTGACGGGATTATTTCCGACGACGCTTCGTTATAATTCGTGCAATGTGTGGAATAACAATACAGACGTGTAAGTAGATTGAAGATAGTGAGTATGTATGTGACGATAAGGTAGGTAAAGCCCCAGTGCGATGTATCGTAGAAAGTGAATATGAAGTGGTGTGGCGCGGCGGGACGCGTCGAGGACGCGTAGTCAAGCGTGTACATCCACGAGAGAACCGAAATATGCGAATAAAGATAATGCGAATGCGCGAGGGTTTTTCAATCCTCCTCCTCGACGGTGCTGGAGAAGCGCACGGCCTTTCTACGTGGCTGGTGGAGCTCAGATGTGCTCGTGCGAGGGGAGGAGAGGGAAGACGAGTCGGGGGTGGAGGCGGCGGGGTGGGCGCGGTGGGGGAGGAAGCGGGTCATGCGGGCGCGCAGGGACGCGTTGCTGCGGTCGGACGAGTGGGGGGTGGACGGGGTGGTGGATGTGACGTCCGTCGTGGACGAAGTCGAGCCGTGCAGCAGCGTGGGAGGCGGATGAAGTCCGGGTTTTTTCAGGGACGAGCGGGTGGGGGGAGGGGGAAGAGGGACGGGTTTCTGGGCTGGCTGGGGATGGGACGCGGGTGCAGGATACTTGGGCGCTCCTCGCAGATGCGGTGTGCGCGACAAATGGAGACCCATTGCAATCTGAACGAAACTCCTCAGAAAGGGACTCTGTGAACACGGGGAAAAGTCTCACCTGCTCGACAGTCGGCCTGGCGGTCGAGGATTCATAACGGAAACGTGCAGGGGTGTATGGGTTGCGCTCTGCAGGGGTAGAGTACATGGGACCTGCTGGGAGAGGGTCGCGACGCTTTGGAATGGAGAAGTTGCGGCGGACTGAGGTGATTATACGGGAGTTGAAGGGAGATTTGAGCTGGTCGTCGGTGGCAATGGGGAACACTATGGAGGGCGACGATTCTGAATGGCGATGAGACGGGCGGTTGGGTGGGGGAGGCATTGTGCATGTAGTACCAAAGAAAGAGCAGAGTGCATGTAAATGGTTCAGTTCAAGCCTCGGCAACTCCCGGTTGGCGTCACCAACTCCTGACACTGGCTGTGCTCCTCAATCCTTTTGGAGCTGTCTTGCTTGGTCGTCGTTCCTCGTCCTTATACCCCTCGTCGTCGCTGACTGTGCTGACGAGCCATTCCAATTCTTACAAATGGCTACCTCATTCATCCGAATCAACCCCGATGACGCGGCTGATCTGCCGCCTCGCAGCCGTTCACAGCTATCCTGGCAGAAATCGCGGCCTAAAGCGGATCTTCTGCAGTAAAGTATAGGCTCTACCGCAACTATGCTTGAAGAGCGGTGACCCCATTCGACTCTTATGGAAGGTAGGCACGGGAGCGCAGCCGAGGCGGTGTGAAAACATACCACACAGGCACGTTTACTCAGGACCGTGCCAGCAGGCGTCGCCATTCTTCCTCATTCTTGGCGGCAAACGGCAAAACGGGCGGAGCATCCCAGTCGATGGTGGAGACTTTGCAGTCTTGTGCAAGGACCTTCAAGGACTGCTGCATCCACAATACCCATCGTTACCAATTTGTCAAGTTTTCTAGCACATACCCCGGTTCTGTTCCTTGCGGATGCAAATGGATAGCTTCGGCGTCTTTCAAGGATATTCCTTTCGTGAAATGACAGGGCAGCGAATTCATCTGCGAGCCTCGATTGGAATATCTGGGCCGTGCTGTGTATGTTGCCTCGTTTATGTTTCTTCACCTTGTCCTCTTATTCGTATTCATCCTTGGATCATTAAACTGCGAAGAAGATAGAGCGTTCCATATTTTCTACTTCGGGGAACCTTCCTATGGTATTTCTGCGCACGACGCACCCGTTAAGCGGATGCGGCTCGACGGCGAATGACGGACTAGATTCTGCTTGAAGCATCAGTGAGACGATACAAATGAACTTACCTGTCGGGTCTGTACAGGTATCCACCTGTCGAGTTACTGACAAGATTATTGGTGTTGGGCAAGAACGGGGAGGTTGTGCCAGGGACGTTTTGGTCAAGTACAGTGCGCTTACTGAAACCACCTATATTCCAAAAAAGTGTCCGTCTTTTATACGCGCCGTACAGATTTAGCCGGGAAAACAATCGTGAAATTGGGATAGTTAGTTGCATACCCGCAACTTCCTCTAGCCATAGGGCCTTCCATGGACGACTCGAGGGACAGTATCAGCGACAATCTTCCACTCTTCGCGATATGAAGCGACGGGAAAATTAATGGCGTCGGTAAGGCCAGATGGGTGGTTAGCCGCCGGCCGATGCTGAAAGTCGTGCAGGGTACTTATCGGCCCTGCAGCCCTCCACAGCTTCGACCACATGGAGTAAGAGAAAGGGGGAGGCAAAGCTGAGCTGCGAGAAGATTCTTTGGTAGAATTCTATCCAGAGTTTTCAGCTTGGGGTTCGAAAGAGCACTGTTGCTTAGCTGCATCTTCAATGGGCTGGAACGATTCTGCCTTGACAGAAAAGCTTCAAGACGACTCTTTTTTTTTGCAGCGACAGCCGACAGGGGCTTGCATCGCCTCTGCCGATCACTGATGGCGTCTGATCACATCCCAAAAAGGAACCCAAATTGCCCAAAACGCACTAGTCGCCAGTCACCATCTCTAAAGGACGCTTGCTAGGTCATTGCTTCACATTTGCCCTGGTTATTTCATGTTATGGCGTTTCCTTCCTCGCCATGCCGTCCCTCACATTCGTGCCGCTGATCGCTTTGTCACTGACTTACAAACACGGGTCGAAAGTTACGATACGCTATTTCGGCGGATGTCGTAGGACCGGGGCCCGGAGTTGACCCTCCAAGAGCGGACGAAAGCGCGTTAACTAATATCTCGCCAATCACTCTTATTTACAAATGTCTTGTATTCAGACATTCATCAAGTACCGTCAATTAACAGCGTAGATTGAGCGCAGGGACGCCAGAAAAACACGAGGCGGGTGTAATAGCTATCAAAGCGGACGCAGCGAGACGTCGGACCAGTGGCTGGCATTGGCGCTGTGGTATATGGATGAAAAGGCGTTAGCGGCGCTACTATTTCAGGCCAATTAAACCGACTCGGTCCGGGAGATCATCGAGCATGAAATGGAAAAACGGAACATAAGGACCGGGCGTCTTTTGTCAAGGATAAACAATTCTACGTGACATTTTATTGTTAGAGGTAGCCATCTCCCCGATTTCAACGGCTAAGGGGCGTGTTTTGAGCGAGGAGCGGGAGTCGAGAACTGATAGGAGATTTATCCAGATATAAATCGGTACAGAGCGGACCATTATGGACGTTCGCGGGAGAACAGCAGTGTCGAGAGCATCAGACATGAGGGCAACATGAGGGACAGAGGAATATATAATGCCGCCCGAAGCCGCCCGTCGACGCGGACCCAACGCGGACCAACGGTCTCTCTGTGAACATTTCGATTGCTGCCGGCGTCATTCCGTCTGCTTATCCGCGGACCGGCGGTCCTTACATTTGATTGAGTGCGGGTGAGAAATTGTTGCAAACGTTCGTGGGTATTTCGACTAAATACTGATAGAGTCGAGGTGCGAACATTGCGATTGCCGCCGGCGCGTCTATTTGTGGCTTTGACCGCCCAGATAAAACATCAAGTTCGGGGCAGTCGGATAGAATAGCAGGAATAATAATGGGGTTGCTTCGAATTCCGGGTTCGCGTTCAGCAGCCATCTGTCCACAAGTAGCACGAAGCGGGAGACCGAACAAATTCTCGCGTTGGAGACGGTCTCCGTTGTCGGTAGAAGCGCGTTAGACGCGTGGAACGCGTCGCGTCGACGTCACGCGACAGATTGGATTGCAGGAAAGATACATGGTCTAGTTGCTGTGCTTGACGAATTTGCCCACGCGATGCCAGAACAAGTGTTCTTCCGGCTCACCCTCCTTCCCCCAGACCTCGCGCTCGCTCCACATGCTTATGGTCTCCCCGCCGGGACCCTGGTCATCCATCGCCTCGATCCACAAATGCGTCGGTCGGTCCAAACAGCACCCGTCAAACGCCAGTCGCCAGAGAGGCGTCCAGAACCGTTGCCACCACGCGACGTCTGCGCGCGGACTGAGAACGTGCTCGTAGAATAACAACCGCCCTCCTGGTGCCAGGACCTCGCGCACCAGCTGCGTGAGCGTCCGCTGTGGGTCCGGGATGCTGCATATCGTCATTATTGACAGCATGGTGTCCACCTGCAGACCCGCGCCCTTTAATTGTGCCCGGATCGTGGTCGTATCCTCAGCACCGCACCCTTGGAGGATCAAAAGAGTCCCATCCTCCTCGCGAAAGCCTGCAGCTCTGGCCCGTGTGCGAATCGCGTCGTGCATCAGTGCGTTGGGCTCGAGTGCAATGTACGCCGTCACCGCGGTGCGGTCAAAGTAATCGATACTGTGTCCGAATCCTGCAAAAAATTATAATGAATGGGTTCCATCATAACAAGGAAGACGGATTACCTGCTCCAATGTCGAGAACGGCCCCAGTTGCGTGCGGGATGAGTCTGCGTTTCGCGGGGCGTGCGCCTTCGTCTGTAGGTGCCGCAAACGCTGCCCAAACGGCCGCCATGAAGGTGCGCGATAGGGATGACGGACGCAGGAGCAAGGACGGCTCACGACAGATTGCCTTGAGCGTAGGAAGGGTTGCGACGTGGAATGCAGCCCGGAGATCGGATATGAGGCCAAAAGCCGCAGAGAGCTTCATTTCTGCGATGTGGGCTCTGCGATATCGATGTGGGCCCCAGGTGAGGGCTTATATAGTGGCGGGACGCCCACGTTGCGCGAACTTTTGAGACTTCCATGGAATTTGGATTGGTTGATTGTTGCAGTTGGACACACAAAAGTCACATAAATCGGTTCTGTCGGTGACATCGCAGTTCAGTTAGCCCCGGTTAGGATAGGCGCGCGGTGGACGCCACTTGCAAAAAAAAACATAATACAATAAGTCATACTACTACTGGTACATGTTTAGAGTATCTCAAATGAAGACCTGCAGCGGGTGTCTATGGAAAGTGTTCGACCCTTCGCTGAGCTCGCCGAGGTCTGGGTAAAATGGCACCAGCGCGTCCTCCGCCCCGAGGTACAGTGCGTTGTAGATGCGCCAGTATACCTCCCTTACCTTTCTCGCCGGGTGGAACAGCCCCTGTAACACGTAGCTAAGCAGGATCCCAGGTCCGAGCGTCACCCGCATCGCCTCGATAGCGTCCATGACCGCGCCGATGACGTGCGGCGACGTCTCGAAGCAGTTCGGCCACACAAGGTTCATCAGGTGCAACATCGAGTCCTCGCACCCGAGTCCCGCGACGCCGAGCGCCAGATGCTTCACGATCGTGCTCGCTGTCTGCCGGTGCACCAGGTCGCGATCGGTTAACGCATCCTCAAGCATCGTCACGACCGAGTCGCAGTAGTATGCCGACTGCGGGCCGACGTACTCGAACACGAAAGACAGCGCCTTCAGACATCCTGTCCGCACATTCAACTCCGCTGTCCTATATTCGTTCAGGATCGCGGGGATACACGTAAAAGCTGAAAGGGGAATGGTTTTCAGCTATCTATTCACGAGCGAGGGGAGAAATTGGAAATGGCTTACGACCACAGGTTTCGGCAACAATGGCGATTGCAACGGTACTGCACACACGGCTCTGTCGTTCTTGCACGCGAAGATTCGTCAATAGCACCGACAGAACGTCCTGGGGACCCAAACTTTTGGCGATGTAACCGAACGAGTTGACGGCTGCTCGGCGGATGCCCTTCTTGTGCGCTTTAAGAAGGTCGAGCAACTCAAAGCAGATTCGCATCCACTCTCGGGCAGGCACAAATTCCGCGCCACGATCAGCTGAGGGGAGATAATCAGCATGGGGCAACTTGGACGGGCGCTAAACCTACCAATACGTCCGATCAAGTTGATAGAGGCTTCTTGCACCTTTTCGTGTCTGTTGCGCAGAATAGGTGTCATCCGAGGCACTGTAGGAGTTCCGTTAATCCGTTCTCTGTACACAACAGTAGGAAACACTTACAAAGGTCTTTAACGGGGGGGTTCATCTGGGTCATACCGACAACGTTCGCAATAGCTCCTTCAGCGGCGATGATGCTACCCAAAGTATCGGGATACTCTTCTCCGAGCTGTTCGAAGAGAACGAGGCCCAGCTTGCTCAGCAGTTGGTCCTCGCCACACTGCTTGATGACAATAGCGAGTCTCGTCGTCAAATCGGCAGCTTGCTGACGTACTTTAGCACTCTTGTTATTGAGCCGCCAGAGGATTGTCGAAACGATTTGAGTGAGATAGGGCTTGACCCGGATACCAAGCGCGTTGACGACCGTCCCAAACCCATCAAGCATGACCTGGTCCTCCGTGGTCTGCTCCTGGAACGAGTAGATGATGCCGTCCACGAGTCGCACCTCGAGCCGCTCGTCAATATCAGACGCCCCGAGTTTCTCGACGACTTTCGTGATGGTCTCCATCACCATCTTGCGATAGGGCTCTGCCTCGTCCTTGAGCTCGTTCACTACTCTCCCTACAATTTCCGCCACGCCGGCTTTCTCAGCCAACTCAACGGTAGTTTCCACCACCTGTCGGTAATTCCTCCGGTCGAGTGCCATACGACGCACCCAGAACGCCTTGAAAAAGTCGGGCAGAATATCGTGCTTGATGTAGGACGGTGTCACACCCTCCGTCGCCGCGCATTGCTTCACGACCTTGAGCACAATTTTCTTCATCTCCTCGTCTGACGTCTGGAACTCTCGAATAAGAATGACCGTGACTTCCTTCGTGTAGTAGGAGGCATATTCGGGGTCCATGAGAGGGATGATGAATCCGATAGCTTTGAGGAACGCAGCGAGCCCCTTGCCACGATGGAGACGAATACCTGTCCACAGCGGCTTCAGGACGTTGTCGAAAGATTCGATTCCGTAGGGCGCAGCGGCTTCGGCGAGAGCAGCAAGCCCTAGCGCGGTCATCGTTCGTACCTTCTGCTGTTCATCCGACAGCCCACGTGCGATACACTCGACCAGATTCCGTAGATGGGGGAGCACCGCACAGCCCATCATTATGGCAATCTGTTGCACGATACGAATGCCGGTGTGTCTGGCCTGCCATGACTTTTTAGAGCCGCAGACGGCCTTGAGGAAGGGGAGGAGAGATGGGATTCCGAGTGCCGAGGCAACGACCGAGAACGCGCGCGCGGTAGTGTTACGCACATACTCATCAGCGTGGTCGATATCCGGCCTCATGGTGGAGATCATGTGAGCAAGGCCGGCTGCCTTTGAGAGATTGGAGATGATCTCGCGACCCTCGACACGAGCATAATAGTCCTCGTCGATGAGGAGAGGCTCGATGACGACAAGAATTTTGTGGACGTACGGGCGGACCAGGTCATCTAGCTTGTACAGCACACGATCGATGACTTTAACAAGAAGATGGCGTTCCTGGTCCTCGAGCGTACGCTCCATGAGAAGAGGCAAGATTTTGTCGAACAGCGGAGCAGCCCCAAATTCACGAGCCTTGTCAGTTATTTGCCTAAGAGCCGTTTTGCGAACAGGTGGAGTACCGTTCTTGATTTTGAGGAGAAGCCGCATGATTTTGCGTTCCTTCATTTCGTCAACGGACAACTCTGTCTCGTCCTCTTCTTTGAGGATTTTGGCAAAGTACTGAGCATCCTCGGCCTTGAAGAAGGCGAGGTTACCGACACCTGGAATTCAGTGGGAAGGTCGGGGGCGAGACCAGCCGCTGCCGCAATGGCTGCCGCATCCGAGCTTTCTTGGATCTGGAAGCCGCCAGCATCACCGATTGGGGTGGCCATCAATCTACGAGGAGCGACTGATGGAGCATAACCTGGAGGGGGGGTGACAATGGCGTAGCCAGTGACGGGGAGTACGGCATCCAGTTCTTCGTCGGTGAGGTATCTGTTGTGCTTGTCCTCCTGCATGAAGCCTGGCGCGTTCATGATAATAGGTGTCATGGGTATCTCGACCCCACCGTTGGCAGCCATAGGCGTCTGATCCCACCGCGAGCGTTTGGGAGTCTCCCCGGGGCCCGCCTCCGCCGGCGTAGCATCCCAGCGCGAACGACGCTTTTTGGGAGCAGACGCCTCAAGAGCTTCCTTCGACCACTCCCCCGTTGAGCTGGGGTCGGCGTTTTCGTCGGTAGGTTCGGCATCCCACCTGCGCTTGCGTTTCGAGCTGTCTTTGCCGTCTTTAGCGGCCATTGCGAGCTCCTTGGCAGCGGCGAGCTCCCGCGCAACATCTTCGAGCTCTGCGGCGGGGGGCGTTTTGTCGAGATCCATCTTCATCTTGCCCTCTTCTCTCTCGCGCCGCTCCTTCTCCTGGATAGCGCGCTTGACCCTTTGCTCTTCCTGCTCCAGCCGGGACAGACGCATGGCATCCTTATACCCTCCTTCGAGTTCCTTGCCATCCTCGGTGGACTGAAAAGCGTCCGCACTAGACACGGCTACCCTGTCGAAGCGGCGATTGTGGTAATCGGACTGACGCGCCGCGATTTGGCGTTTCGAGGCTGTCTCTGCGAAGGGATCGACATCTTCCTCTTCCGCAAGGTCCGCAAACTCCTGGAGAATCTCCTTGGGTGCTGTGTAGGAGTCTATGAGACGGGGAGAGCCTGGAGGTGACATTGTCCGCAAATTAACGAACGGGTTCACGAAAAGGTTCCTGTCAATAGGTCCACGCAGCTAAGTTGCACGTCAGAAAGTTACCCAGACGATGCAGAGAGGGAACCTTACAGTTTTGCGGTTGACTCGTTGAGTGACCGACTCAAACCCGAAAATGTGTGACTAAGCACTCGAAACTCTGCCATCACTTGTGCCGGTCTCGGCAGCTGCCAAATGATATTTAAACTCAGCTACGCGTCGTTTTTCTTCCTCCAACCACCATGCTCGTTCCGCTTTTCATGTGAGTCTCCTCTCCTCTGTCTTCTGTGATGAATTCTTTGCCGCCCCAGTCGTAGCTTTAATGCGTTGACGAACGGCAGAGCACACAGCCAAATCGTTGCACCTCTGATTTTCCTCTTTTTTACCGCCATCTTCCATGAATGATCTTTTACTTATTCGTCTCTCTCTAGGTTCTCTGTGAGTCTCCTTCTCTCGCACCTCGAATGATGTGAATCTTCACACCATCTCCGAAGCCATTGGCGATGGGGATACACTTGAAAAAAATACTAAGAACAGCCAGCTGATCCTATTTTTGTTTTGCTCTCGTTTGTTTTCCTTCAATTCTCGCTGACCACTGTTTCCTTCCTAGATTCATTTGGTATATGTAGTTATCCGTATGTCACAATTTATCCTTTGCCAACCGATGTTCAGTGTCTCCAGTATTAAGTTACTCCTCGTCCGTAACTTTTATCACCACCTTGCCGGTGGCATGTTTGGTCATAAGTTTTTCGAACGCCTTCATCACACCCTCTTGGTCAAAAGAATGTACCGAATCGACGATAGGCTTGACTGCGCCTATACATTCACAGTGTTAGCACATGAAAGGAGGAAAATGAGAGAAAATTATACCTTTGATGACCAGGTCGCGGACGGTTTCCATGTCTTTCTTTGTAAGGCTCCCACTAAGTATACTGACCGCGATATTCAGCTAACTTCAAAACAGAAACGTATGCACGAACCCATATTTGCGGGGCACGCCACCTAGCCAGGTAGGTCGGAGCTTGCCTTCGAAGACCTGTCTCATCATATCCCCGAACTCCTTACCGGTGGCGGGACGGTCCCAGCTGACAGATACATACCGCCAGGAGCAAGGTACGATGCACAATTCAGGTAGAGAGTCGGATCGGTGAGCCCAACCGCGTCGAAGAACGCGTGGAATTTGGGTGACGGCGGTTTGGAAAGAAGTTGCTCGACTAACGGCGCCTCGGTATAGTCTATGAACTGATGAAATCAACTGGATCGTCAATTATCAGTCGAGTTCTAGGATACCTCGTCAACGCCCAGACCAAGAAGCAAGTCCTTGTTCTTAGCGCTTGCAGTTGCAACAACCTTACAACCCATAGATTTGGCAATCTGGATGGCGGCAAGTCCGACACCGGAGCTTCCGCCATTGATGAACACCGTCTGGCCAGATTCTATGTGGAAGTTGGTGACGAGGGCCTGGTACGCAGTCGAGGTCACGATTGCGAGGCCGGCAGCCTCGACTGCAGAAATGGTGGGCGGCCTTGTCGTTAGACTCGAGGATTGGAGAACAACGTATTGAGCCAGGGTCCCGACCTTCGGGCTGGAGCTGGCGCCAAAAACCTTGTCCCCGGCACTAAACTCTGAGCCATTGGGGTCGACGATTATTCCAGCGACATCCATTGCAATGACATGCGGTCGACCGGCGAGAAAGCTGGGAACGGTCCTCAAAAGCTTGTGATCACTGCATGTAATCGGTGAGCAGGATACCTTTGTTTTTAAAAGAGCGACAATACACCGGATTGAGCCCAACTGCCTGAACTTTGACGAGAACATGGCCTTTCGCCGGTTTCGCTGGAATTGGGAGGTCGGTTTTGAGTTGAAGGGATTGGGCTGGGTGGCCTTTCTTAGTGGCGAACCAGGCGCTGTACGTGGTCATGGCAAACGCTCGACCCTGGGAAGCAAAGCCACGAGCATCGCTGTACTTGCTTACTATAAATGGTGATTGATTCTTTGATCTTTACTGTAGTACCCGACGGCTGTGCCATAGGATCAGCCGAAAAGTGCTGCCTCGACATTGGAGGTATATTATACAGTTGCTTTATTCGTATCAGTATACATCAGAGTACTCAGAAGAACGCGTCTAAAACGCGACCAAAGAAGGAGCGCGTCGGAACCGGAGCCTCACTTGTACTGTCCTCGGTCTCATCGTCCTCCCCCTCACGGGTTCCTGTAGTGCCAATGACGCGACCTCGCCCGTCTGTTGTGAATCCACCCTCGCCGGTGGCCTGTCGAGGCGAAGGCGGCTTCTCCGCCGGCATCGCTCGGCTGGATGGACCAGAAGGGAATGCCC
Organism: Mycena leptocephala; assembly: GCA_029378395.1. Lineage (NCBI taxonomy): Eukaryota > Fungi > Basidiomycota > Agaricomycetes > Agaricales > Mycenaceae > Mycena > Mycena leptocephala. Next base: position 20,838 of record JARJLF010002230.1, read on the forward strand.
CAGGAAAAGTACCAGACGCGCGGCGTGGTGCGGACGAATTGGCTCGTGGATACCCAGAGTCGGACGAGGAACTCCAGACGACTCGGCCACGACCATCCGTAACGAAGGGCGGTTCGTGTTCCAACGGCGGCATGTCTGCCTCGTCGTCCGCGTAGTCCTCTTCTCCCACGTCAACACCTGTAGCAGCATTCACGGCGCGCGTTGAAGACTCGGGTGCTGATGATGCATCTGCTTCTCGCACGGCAGCCGCCCCCCAAAGACTTGAGAGCCGCACAAACATGCCAGCATTCTCATTCCGAGCCTCATTCCGAGCCTCCATGCCAGGATCAAACACCAAATCAAAGGGTCTGACAGTCGGCATCCGCTCGTCCGAGGCATCGTCCAGACCATCTGAGCTCGATTCACCGTCCTCTTCCTCCTCCTCCTCAGAACCCTCGCTGTCGCTGCTGTTGGAAACAGACGCCAAAGGCGGCATCTCGGCGTCAGTGTCGCTGTCGAACATCAAGGGAAGAGGCCAGTCGTCGGCGCGGTGATCGCCGATACGCTCCAAGGGAGGCATCGCCTCGTCCTCTTCGTCAGTCTCGCCTTCCGAGTCAGACTGGCCACCTTGTCCCGCCAACGATGCAAACATCTGGTCGGCCTGCTAATGTAAGGATGGGAATCAAGGGTGAATTAAGAGACGGCACCAAAATCTCCAGGCGCCGCATGACCGCATTTTCTTCCGCCGACCCATCGTTGGGGAAGCCACGCGAGGGATGCAAGCCCAGATCTGCGATTACGCTTCCGAGAGATCGGATGAGGTCAGAGCTGTACGCCCCCGCTAATGTGCGCGGGTCCCGCTGCGACGCGTAAAGCTTGACAAGGATTAAAAATAAAGAAAAGACGGGATGAACAACTCACGCGCATCGAATCATCGATACCCTGGTCTATTATGTGCTCTGAGCCGTCGGGGTTGCGGTGCTGATAAAAACAGTCTTTGCCAAAGGGCAGCGAGGAGTTGAAGATGGCGCAGAGAGAGATTTCTGGAAGTATCTATGGAGTAGTCAGGACACGACCAAAACAGAGTGCCGGACACGGACTTGCAAGGGACTCGCTTCATGCTGTCCATGTACCGGGCCATTGCAGCGTCTTTCGCCTCCTGACCCTGCGCATAAAATTTGGACGATGGAATGATGAACTTTGCGGGCTGTCGGCACATGGGGCAACGCTTTGTGTTCCCACTATCGACGACATCTGCGGATTTGTTCACGGGATCGCGCCACTGCTTTATGCACTGAAAACGAGGTAAACGAAGAGCAAAGGACAAACAATGTGGCGCGTACAGTGATGCAAAATATGTGGCTGCAGCCGGCTGGCGGAAAGCGTCAATAAGTTATCCGAGTGATTCGATACGAGACGTACTGAGAAGACCATATGTGACGGGTTTCTCGAAGCAGATGGAGCAGAGATCGTCCTCGTCATCGATGACTTCCTTCTCTTTTCCTTTCGCATGTGAGAACCAACATTGAGCGCCGCGTTTGCAGAAGCCTGGGGTACGGCCAGGATAAGAATTAGCTGGGTACATATAGATGAATACCGACCGGCAGCGTAGAACCGACAAGTCTTGGCTTGGTCATAAGGAGTGTGGGTGGCGACTTGTCCGTGGAGGAACTTGCAAGTTTTCCGGCGAAGCACCCTCTGTCTGTCGTGTAGTACTTGCAAATGCCTCGAGATTTGGACGTTACGGGCCGCGATGACGAAGGTGCGGAGGACATTAGGCTTGCCTGAGACGCGGTTTTCGCGCCCAAAACAGCTGAGTTATCTAGAAAGAATATCCGGAGGTTCAAAGGTTAGACCAAGGGGGAAAGAGTCGTTTCAGAGAGTATCTGAGTGTCTTGGCTCCGGCAGAGGAGTGTTTGGTCCTGTGTTCCATCGCTCTGTTCACGTGGATCCCATCGGCTCTCTCGGGCCGCGCACCAAAATTTTCAGTCGGTCTCTTCCTCATGCATCGTCTGTCGACGACGTCTTCGCGGTCTCTGCGCCGTGCAGCCGCCAAAGCTCATCCCGCACTGACCCGCTCAGCCCACAAAGAGATTAAGTTCTCCAACGATGGACGGGCAAGCATCCTCAAGGGCGTCGACATTCTTGCAAACGCCGTCCAGGTCACCCTGGGTCCGAAGGGTCCGTGGAACAGGTTCATATTGGGGGGCGCCGACTAACAGTATGGTGCAGGTCGCAATGTTATCATTGAACAGTCCTTTGGCGGACCCAAGATCACAAAAGGTTGCTATAATCTTGTAGACACGGCCAAGTATTTATTTTTTCTCTTCAGACGGTGTTACGGTCGCGAAAGCCATTACATTAAAGGACAAATTCGAGAACCTCGGTGCTCGGTAAGTTTCGCTATTTGCACCCCCCAAAAAACTCTGCTGAAGAGGTCCAGTCTCGTCCAGGATGTCGCTCAAAAGACCAACGAGGTCGCCGGAGACGGGACCACCACGGCCACGGTCCTTGCGCGCGCGATCTACTCCGAGGGTGTCAAAAACGTCGCCGCCGGCTGCAACCCAATGGACCTGCGCCGCGGCTCCCAGGCCGCCGTCGACCGCGTCGTCCAGTTCCTCTCCTCGCAGACCAAAACGATCACCACCACCGCCGAGATCGCCCAGGTCGCGACCATCTCCGCCAACGGTGACACCCACGTCGGAAACCTCATCGCCCAGGCCATGGAGAAGGTCGGAAAGGAGGGCGTCATCACCGTCAAGGAAGGGCGCACCATCGAGGACGAGATTGAGATTACCGAGGGCATGCGCTTCGACCGGGGCTACATCAGCCCGTACTTCATCACCGACGTCAAGACACAAAAGGTCGAGATGGAGAAGCCGTACATCCTGCTGAGCGAAAAGAAAATTTCCCTGCTGCAGGATATCATGCCTACGCTCGAGGCGGCCGCCCAGGCGCGCCGCCCACTCGTCATCATCGCCGAAGACGTCGACGGCGAGGCGCTCGCTGCGCTCATCCTCAATAAGCTCCGCGGTCAGCTCCAGGTCGTCGCTGTCAAGGCGCCCGGCTTCGGCGACAACCGCAAGTCCATCCTCGGCGACCTCGGTATCCTCACCGGCGGCACTGTCTTCACCGACGAGCTGGACATCAAGCTCGAGCACATGGCGGTCGACATGCTCGGCACCACGGGCAGCATCACGATCACCAAAGACGACACGATCGTGCTCAACGGTGAGGGCTCGAAAGACGCGATCGCCGCGCGCTGCGAACAGATCCGTGCTATTGTAGCGGACCCCACCACGAGTGAGTTCGACCGCACGAAGCTGCAGGAGCGCCTCGCGAAGCTTTCTGGAGGCGTCGCGGTCATCAAAGTCGGCGGCGCGAGCGAGGTAGAGGTCAGCGAGAAGAAGGATAGGTACGACGACGCACTCAACGCCACGCGCGCGGCGGTTGAAGAGGGCATCCTCCCCGGTGGCGGTGTCGCGCTTTTGAAGGCGAGCCTCATGCTCGCGACGTCGTCTCCTGGCGCCACCTCATCCTCGTCCCCCACCTCACCGGACGCGAAGCCACTCGCTACGACGAACTTTGACCAGGAGCTCGGCGTCGCGATTGTACGCCGCGCGCTCACCGCACCTGCGCGCGCGATCCTGACCAACGCGGGTGAGGAGGCGAGCGTGATCGTGGGGACGCTGCTGGGACAGTATGGCGGCGCGGACAAGTTTGGGTGGGGGTACGACGCAAGCAAGGGAGAGTATGTTGACATGATCAAGGCGGGGATTGTCGACCCGCTCAAGGTCGTGCGCACGGCGCTCGTTGACGCGAGCGGTGTCGCCAGCCTGCTCACTACAAGCGAGGCGTGCATCGTCGACGCGCCGGAGGAGGAGAAGGCCGCTGGGGCAGGCGGCATGGGTGGAATGGGCGGAATGGGCGGAATGGGCGGATACTAGTCCGCGGCGACGGCGGGAGGCACTGCACCACTCTTAGAGAACTGACGAGCAGCGGGACGGCGGCAAAATAAAAAGTATATTTTTGCTCTTAGTTTACTCATTTACGCATATCGACACTCACTGCATACAGCTTCACATACTGTTTTCTAGTTTTGGAATACTTCCCCACTCACAAAATTTCCCCGTACAAAAACATTGTATTCAATAACACAAGATGTTCGATTGGAATGAAGTGACGAGTGTTTCTGGGCGGGAAGACTTATAAGTTACTGTACTATTTAATTCAATTCGCGCGCCCTGTGACCCGTGACATCGAGCAACGAACTTTCATATTCGTCGATTGCCCCTGGGACCGTGACACAAAAGAAAAATTCGCGCTTTGCTCCAGAACTTTGGATGGATCTGTCGGTCTGGTTTCCAGTGGGGACGCTGAGGATATTGACGCAGGGCTGCCGGCCGAGGATACTTCTGATGAGGAGGCCGCACCCAAGGGCCGAGGCATGCGCACGCGTCACCCCAACACCAAATACGCGGGCGAGTTTTGGCGCCACACCAACAACAAGGACCAGGATATCCCTGTTCCTGGTATTGAACTCCCTTTATCTACCAAGTAGTTTCAATAGAACTTGAGGGCTTTATGAGCTGCCAGTCCGATTCGCAGTGCTTTAGCGGCGAGCGAGTGCGTGTGGGAGCGGGACAAGTCGAGTTTCTCCGATCATGTCAGAAATGGCAGCTGTGTGAGCGCCGCGGCATTCCAACATAGGCGCGTTAGCGAAGAAGGACGCGTTTTTTTCGCGATTTTGTGACTTTTTTTGACAGTTCGCGCTCAGCTCGTGACTGTGACAGGCGCGAATTATTCGTCGATTTGGGGGCTGTGACGCGTGACGACGAATTGAATTAATAGTAAGTATGCGGTGAAGACATAATGGTCACGCTGTGACTCGTCTTCCTCCTTCCTCCATCGTGGCCGGGATCGCGGATGGACTGGTTTGTACGCGCGGAGGCGCCCTTAATATAGCAGCGTGGCATTCCAGCCCCCCAAACGGAGTATTTGCAGCGCAAGAAGCTCTAAATTAGAGTTGAGCAGAGGGGGTTATGGACGAGCCAACTAATTGATGGCAAACATATTTGAGCTCTCCTTTCTACCACGACGCACTGCTATTAGCACTGCTATGGACCTCGACTTCATTTTGACTGCTGCAAGCGCTAAAAAAATTACCTCAGCCCTCCCCCAAACCCTCGAATTCTATCTCCACCGGCTTCGATCTAAGTACTGGGGCAGGATGCTCGAGCAGAGTACCTACCTGGATATGGATGTCAGGATTCGGCCGTTTACGTTCTCTGGCGGAAAACTACTCCTGATGGATGGGTATCCAGGTGTCTCTGGAGGATCGAAGAGCAGCGGAAGGAGCAAACCTTTTTCCCTATCGGAGGGATGTTGCTCACTGGAAATCCCGGGATAGGTGCGCATCGATCACCGTCCATTAAGTTTTGCTCCAAACCTGTTTTTGTGAACAGGCAAAACCTCATGCCTCTGGTATCTTCTTATTGTATCTTTGTCCCGCCGGGAGCCTGCCCTATTTTACTACGAAGACACCATCTTTGTCTTCACAGCCTCCGCCGTCTACACGCTCGACATCGAGAGCGCCCGTGTTCTTCAAGCAAAATCGCTGGACGGACTTCTATGTCTAGTTGACATGGATGCCGCCTCCTCCGCTCTCAGAGAGAAGGTCCTCCACATAACCTCAATGTGCTTCACGGTGGCAGCAAGCTCCCCGGGCCGGCAACGTTACAAGAGCTGGGTAAAACAGCGCAACATCGGGGTATACGTTCTTGATCCCCCCACCAACCGTGATTACCTATCGATGTAAGATAGCTCCCCCTCTCAGCTGTGTATTGCACTGACTCTTGAGTCAGGATGCAGTTTGTTAAGGTCGATGTGGAGCGTTTCTCACAGCACCTACCTAGACTCCTCGACGTCTATGGGCCAAGCCTCCGACTCCTCCTCCCGCTCTGCAATCAAGACGAAGACAGGCTAGAAACACAGATTGCCAGGCATATGACAGACATAAAGGATCACCTTAGGAGCTTGTCAGCTGACAATCGTCTGGAGCATCTTTTCTCCGACGCAAAAGCTCTTAGTGAAGAGTTCTCGCATACACTGGTCCTTATATATGGTGTCCCGTCCGGCAAACTCCTCTCGGATCTCCTTCATCATCGGATTCGCAGCCCTTTGATACTGCGCCTGGTGCTGCAGTTGCTACAGTCGAAGGACCTTGGGAAGCTCCGATCGATGTACCATCTATTTCAAGCATCGTCTCGTTTATCTGTTCCCCGTGGCTGGGCGTTTGAGGTACTAGCGCATGAAATTATCTGTCAGATGACTGTCCTCTCCATATACCCTGTAACAAAGCAAGGGGGTTGGCTGAAAAGGGCAAACAACTGTGCTCCGACAACAATATCGACTGGTCAACGGACCCTCTCCATATACACCGCTGGATCGCGCTTGGAAACTACCACCAGTAGCGACTGCTACTATGTCCCTGCGGAGGGTAAGAACCCCACCTTCGACTCTTTCATTCCAGGGGATCCTGGCGATGATTGCATCGCATTTCAAATCTTTAGTGGTCGCAGTCGTACCTTCAAAGCTGTGGGCGCCAATATGGTCCGCCAACGCCTCCGGGCTTCCGACGAAGATCGAGACTGGATCCGGAACAAAATGAAATTTGTCTTCGTCGTATCGAAAGGCCATGATTTCAAGGTTGAAGCATGGGGTTGTAAACTCAAAGATATGGATTTTTGGGTATTGGAGCTGGACATTGATCCAATCCAATGTATTTCCTGTCTTTCTTTCTTTTGATCCTAGCTGACCTTTGATGTTAGATTCAAAGTTTGAGGAAACCATTGACCAGAATGATGATGAAGAGGAAAGTATTAAATTTGACAACGAGGATGAAGATGAAGATATGAACGTCGATGTGGTGGATAATTAATATCTGTATCATACAGTGCCGCTGGATTAACTTTCAATTACTTCCCTTCAACAGTTGAGGAGGACCAAAGCGCAACACCTGACGCGAAGAAAGAGAGGGCTCAACTACGACGTAATCTATCTCTGTCTGAGATACAGTGTTACTGTCGTAGAGTCGGAACCGCGACGGTACTCGTTTCATGGCTTGATTGGGAACGGACGAAGAAACTATCGATTGGACTGAGCACAACGTGTCCGAGATATGGATGTTGACGCCACCAAGGCGCGTCGGAGTAATGAAATCCTGTCCACAGCGCGTTCCGTCCTACAACAAATTCAGTCTTACCGTAGGAGGGACTTTATAACTGTCAGGCTGGGGATCTCGGGCCGGCTTGGGTAGGCGTAAATTGCAACTTCAACTTGCAAAGGAATCGTCCAAGAAGGATCGTCACCGTGTGGATCGGTTACCGGGCCGAGGTTCGGTCTAATAGTAGCCGTTGCCGCCACACTGTGCTTTCGTCTTTCATCCTTTCTTGTGCATCGCGGATGGACTGGTTTGTATACGCCGAGGCTTCCGGCTTTAGAGCAAACCAGTAGAAGCAAATTCTCGACCAAGTGCGCAAACTCAGGCGTCAGGATCGGATTAATCCAACGGCACCCCAATTCAAGTCGCTTCGACAAAAAGCGAAGTTACCCAAGGTTGACAATCCCTGTGCTCCACGGCGACTAGCCTGCTATATTGCGCCCAGCAGTCAGATTCTGCCCTCGAGACTTTTTCTGCCTACTGTATGCGTAAATGCGGTCGCTTGGACCGGTTCAACCAAGGTTCAACTCAGCAATGAAATTCTTATTATCTCTGAAACAACACCTTCAAGGATAAACCTAATTAATGAATGCGAGTACTACACGAGCTAGATTCAAAATTTTCAAACCGCAATCCTAGCACTGCAGTTCAAGTAACTGAATCACGAACAAATTGTGAGGGCATTGTCAACACGCGAGGAACGGCTTACAGGCAGGCAAGTGAAACAGCTGTTGCGTGGCCGCGGGATCAAAACTCTGCAGAGTGACCTACAAGCAAGCATCGGTGACGGCGACAAAAAAAAAGAAACAAAGAAGGACGGACTGGGGTGGTCAACCCAATGATGCTGGAGGTGCTGGAGGCCCAGCTGGTCGCGCCCTCTCCGTCTTCGGCTCGAGGATGCTGGCGAACTGTTAGCATGCGGGCCGAAGAACGGAGGAGATCGGACGAACTTGAATCCATTCCGTTGGCAGTGATGTTCCACTGGAATGCGCGGGCGTGGCCGCACAGCTGGGTGGAGGTGGGGTTCAACTGGGTGATGGCGCCCGTGGAGGATAGGAAGGTCCCGGCCGCGATGTTTTGGATGGTGAACAGACCTGGAGCCACACCGGCTTCGATGAGCCACTTTTTTTTTTTTGCATTTGTCGTTGATCAGAATCGAGACTGAACTTTAAGCAGCGACTTACAGCCTGCGCGGTAGTACCCGGTTTGTGGTTGAACGCCTGGACAGGCGAGAGCTCACTCGCGTTCCCGAAGGCAAGGTCAAAGACGCTGCCCTTGAAGTCCTGGATGTTGACAATTGTAGAGACGGGCACAGCCAGAGCTTGCACGGATGCAGCAGTGAAAGCCAAGGACACGAAGGTAGAGAACAACATGATTGGAAAGACTGGAGATTACTGCAGAATTCTGAGGATACGGTGCGTCCATAGGTCTGCTTTTATAGCCATGTCATTCCCGGTCACGGGAGAGGACCAGAGTCGAGTATGTGGGGCGCATCCCTCCCGCATCCGGTACGAACAACGGAAAATAGACTCATCCTATCAATTTTGAAGCACCTGTCCCGTACGCGATCTGACATGAAAGGTGTACCTAGATCCTTATTTTCGATTACCGGCGCATTCGAGGCGCATTCGAGTCGTCTTTTGTATTACTGCGCCGCCCGATGTCCTTGAACTTGCCAAGCCATCGAATGCACAGTGTTGGCGCCCAAATTGACGTGGGGCAGGTTCCTTCATGTCGAATTAAGATTTTTGACTCTGATGAACGCCGATATCGGATTTTACTTGGCGTTAAGTTGTCAATGAAATCTTAATCATCTTGTCTTAGACTCACCCACAGCGCCTATTTCGGCGCCGAGTGTCTCGAATCGTGATTTGCTAAGCCAAATCGGCGCTGTACCTCATGTTGACTGGATTTTTGCTGTACTACACTAAAATTGAATACAGAGAAGAATGGGCGACGCTGGGGTGGAGAAACTAGAATTTTGGCCAAAACCGGATCGCGGCGGTGAGAGATCCCAAATAGGAAGTTGATGGTTCACGAAGTCAAGTCGAGAGAGGTTACACCGAGTGCGACATTTCCTTGCATTAACGATACAGTATTCCAACTGGGGGAACCGCATTCAACGTGAATCATGGCTACAGCGCACCGCCACTGTCGATAAGAATACGTGGACGGTGAACGACAGATGGTCATGGAACTTAAGACTTGAGGATTAAATAAACTATTGTCCCCTCAGCGGAGTTTCCTGCCAGTGGACCACAATGAAGCCATCCTTTTCCTAATACTCTCTTTTCATTTTTCGTTGTCCATCGTTGCTAGCGGACACCGAGCTACACGGCGTACAACTGGCTATGCAGCCGCGGTGGGAATCCCAAGGCGACGGCGGGTAACCCAATAAGGAAAGTCGAGGATTTCCTTTAAAGACGATGAGTGGATGACATCATCATCAGCTGCTGGCCGGTTCTCAATTCCTCCTTCTTTCTCTTCAACCACCATCATGCCCAAAGGACGCAAAGGTACCTACGGAAAACAAAAACCCTCCGTCGCAATCCCAAAACGCAGCGGCTCAAAGTCAACCTCGAGCTCGTCTCAGTCCAGCCCCGTCGAGCCAAAGACCCCCAAGACCCCCGCCGACGAGGGTATCGAGTTCTTTGAGAACTTCTCACAAGGCGAGACCCCCATTCAGGTCTACGAACTCCGTCTCGATGCGGATGGAGCTCCCCATAAAGATCGCTCGGTACGTAGATCGTCCAACGCGTCTCGCTTTGACTGAATTCATCTCGCCAGTATAATCGTCTCCCGCCCGCATATGTTCCATACATTTTGCGTGTATCTATAGACGCTGGCACCCCTGCTGCCAAGAACGGCGTGTTCAAGACCAACTTTCCCCTCGACGGAGGCAAATTCGGTCGCGACAAGTTCACGCAACGAAAGCACGTATACCGCCCGTTTCACGCGCATATATCCTAACATTTTCGCGTCTCAGGCTCCCCACGGACTTTTCCAAGCCAATTCAAGTAGATCTCCCTATATCTCACGCTGGTGCTTTCGTTTTCTGGGTAGAATACGATGGCGATACCCCTGGCGAGCGCGTCAAAGGCCGTGAAGGATACTTTAATATAGATCCCATTCTCCGCACAAAATCGCGCAGTCCTGTTCTCGACAACGGCAAGCCAACGGACACCACCCTCGGCTCAGAGTTGGTAAATCTCCCCTTGGACGGCTTGTCTATCCTCTCCGTCGTCTCCAAGTGGATGGGCCCCACGTCAGAGTGGTCCAAGTCCTTTGCCGAGGCAAAAGACAGAGGATACACGATGCTGCATTACACGCCTCTCCAGGAAAGAGGACACAGCGACAGCCCATACTCGATCAGAGATCAGCTGAAATATGACGAAGCCATGTTCCAGAATAAAGGGCGAAAGCAGGATGGCGGCAAGGCCCAGGTCGAAGAAATCCTCAAGGTAGCGCGGGAGGAATATGGCTTATTAAGCTTGACGGATGTCGTTCTCAATCATACCGCGGACGATAGTCCCTGGTTGGTCGACCACCCCGAAGCAGGTTTGTGGCCTTTTATCTCTCTTGTTCTTTTGGAGAAATAATAATCTTGGAATGTAGGTTTCAGCCCCGCAAATTCTCCTCACCTTACCCCGGCATTAGAACTCGATTCTGCTATTATACAATGTCAAGTGAACTCGCCTCAAAAGGCCTCCCCACCGCTGTCACCAATCAGCAGGACCTCGACACACTCGTTTCCGCGTTCAACGCCGTTGTAAAGGATCTCAACTTGTGGCAATACTATGTCCTCGATGCCACTCGCGAAAAGGACTCTGTCAAAGCCGCCTTGACCTCGGAAAAGGTTGTTGCTTGGGACGGTCCTCCCGTTGCGCACAAGTCTGTTGTCGAGATCGCCGAGATTTTACGGGCGTCGGGCAAGGTTCAAGGTCTTGGTAAATTGGCTTCCCGCTTCGGCGTCAACGTCGACCCGGGTGTCGCAGCTGGACTGGTCAAGGCCGCATTCGTGGACGTGTTGGAGATCGATTCCCTAGCTGACGCATGGGTGAGGGTAGTCGACGTCATCAATGTTCCCTTTACCAGGAGTGGGAGGAGGATACCAAGGTAGCGGTTGAAAATGTCAAGAATCGTCTCAGCTACACGCGTCTGGATGAACACGGCCCCAAGCTTGGGGAAATATCCAAATCGTGAGCGATAAATTGTTCGTTTCTCTTCCAGACTAACCGTCTATCCTAGTTCTCCTCTTGTTGAACCTTACTTTACACGACTTGCTCCGACGACCAATGCCGATCCTCTGGTGTACTCCCTTGCGAACAACGGATGGATTTGGGCGGCCGATCCGCTCAAGAACTTCGCAGAGCTTCCGTCCAAATGCTACCTCCGGCGCGAGGTCATCGTCTGGGGTGACTGCGTCAAGTTGCGGTATGGATCTGGACCCGACCACAACCCGTGGCTCTGGTCGCACATGACATCCTACGTCGAGTCTCTTGCAGCGACCTTTGACGGGTTCCGCATCGACAATTGTCACTCGACACCTTTGCATGTTGGGGTGGCGATGCTCGATGCCGCCCGCGTAGTGAATCCGGACCTGTACGTTTGTGCAGAACTCTTCACCGGCAACGAGGAGATGGATCTCGTATTTGTCAAACGACTCGGGATCAACAGTTTGATCAGAGAGAGCGGGAATGGTTGGGATCCCAAAGAGCTGTCCCGCTTGATTTATCGCCACGGAGTTGGTAAACCAATCGGTGTGTTTCTTCTCTTTTCTTTGCGCCCGCCGGACTGATGGGCTGCGTAGGGTCCATGGATACGGCATCCTTGACGAGCATGGAGGAGCTTGCGCCGCCAACGGGCAAGGGTCCGGTGCGCCCATGTGTCGTCACCCTTCTCAATGGTTCTACTCCCCACGCGCTTATGTACGACTTGACTCACGACAATGAGACCTTGCTGGACAAACGCTCCGCAGAAGACGCACTATCGACGGGCGCGCTCGTGACGTTCAGCTATTCGGCCATCGGGTCTGTCAAGGGCTTTGATGATTTGTACCCGAAGTTGCTTGATTTAGTCAGAGAGAAGAGGAAGTACGAGCTCCCAGGGCTCGGCGAGGGGAGCGGCATCGCCCCAATCAAGCACGTTCTCAATAACTTGCATTTGGAGATGGTGCTTGGTGGTTATCAGGAAGGGCATGTGCACCAGGAAAATGACGTGCGTGTTTTTCATTTATGGTTCTTGGCTACGCTGATTCCGCCTCCAGTACATCGTTCTGCATCGTGTGCAACCAGGGACCCAAAAGGGCTATTTGCTTGTCGCGCACACGGCATTTTCCAAGGGATCCAAGGACCGGGGCTTCAGTGCGTTTTGTCTGTTTTTCTCCCATCCCACAATACTTATTATTTCCAGTCGATCCCATCAAACTTCGTCGTACTCGCGTCAAATTCATCCTTGGCGCGAGCCTCGACTTTGCCTCGTACGACGTACCAAAAGATGCCAAAACTCTTCGGGGAATGCCTGCCAAGCTCGTCGAGATGGAGCCTCTCGTAGTCCCACAAGGGCTTGACACCGAGGGTCCTTATTCAGAGATAATTGTTCCGGAATACTTCCCACCAGGGAGCATCATGCTTTTCGAGACACACCTCCACGAGCACGACGCATCGCTGGACGCATTCTGCACGTCGGGTGCAAAGGAAGCGTTCGCAGATTTGGACCTCGTTGACCTCAATGTGGTGCTACACCGCGCCGATGGCGAAGAGCGTGATGCAAGCGGTGGGGAGTTTGGGGTGTACGACGTTCCCGGGTTGGGTAAGATGGTGTACTGCGGGCTCGAGGGGTGGATGCATCCGCTGCGGCATATCATGCGCTACAATGATTTAGGTCACCCTCTTTGCGGACACTTGCGCGAGGGGAGCTGGGCGCTGGACTATGTGCATCAGCGTTTGACCAAGTGAGTCCTTGCAGTTCGAGTGACTATTCAATAAGCTGACTTTCTTCAGGCAATCGGAAGTGATGCCTCGGTTGTCTAAGCCGGCGCTGTGGTTTAAGGAGCGTTTCGAGCGCGTCAAGGCTGGCGTGCCGCCTCATCTGCGGCCCAAGTATTTTGCGCTCGTGATCTCGGAGGCGTACAAGGCGGCACGCAGCGCGGTTGTTGAGCAGTCTTCCGAATTCGTCTCGTCGGGCCATTCGTTCACACAGGACCTCGCCATGTGTGCTGTACAGATGCACGGCCTGGTCAAATCGGCGTCGCTTGATCCTGGTGCATCCACGCCGTCTTTGGCGGCGGGACTTCCGCACTTTGCTGCGGGGTGGGCGCGCTGCTGGGGGCGAGACGTTTTCATTTCCCTGCGTGGGCTCTTCTTGACCACGGGCAACTTTGACGGCGCGAGGCAGCATATTTTGGCCTTTGCGTCGACTTTGAAGCATGGTTTGATCCCCAATCTGTTGGACTCTGTCCGCAATCCGAGGTTCGTTATTTGTTCACAACTTGTATGTCATTTGGCTTAGTTGCGTGGCAGATACAATTCACGCGACTCTCCGTGGTGGATGTTGCAAAATATTCAAGATTACGTCGCTAGTGCTCCCGACGGCCTTGCCATTCTCTCGGAGCCTGTGAAGCGCCGCTTCCCGAAGGACGACGCTTGGGTCCCTTGGGACGACCCGCGCGCGTACGCGTATTCAACTTCCGTGGCCGAGATCATCCAGAGATCCTCCAGCGCCACGCGGATGGTATTCAGTTCCGCGAGTACAACGCTGGGCCGAACCTGGACATGCAGATGAAAGACAACGGGTTCAACATTGATATCCATGTCGACTGGAAGACGGGCATTATTTTCGGTGGCAATCGAGACAACTGCGGGACTTGGATGGACAAGATGGGCGAATCGCAGCGGGCGGGAACGAAGGGTGTTCCTGGGACACCCAGAGACGGCGCCCCAATCGAGATTACGGGTTTGTTGAAGAGTACACTGAGGTGGCTTGATCAGTTGTCCACCGCCGGCAAGTTCCCCTTCAAAGGTGTCAAAGCTACCAGTACGTTCCGTTTTTTCCTTCCTTCGTGGTGAAATCTGACCTGGGATAGTTGATGGCAAGGAGCGGTTGGTCACGTATAAGGAGTGGTCTGAGCTGATCCAAGCTTCGTTCGAAAAATGTTACTACGTGCCGTTGGGTAAGCAATTTGTTCCTCATGGCCGACTCGAATTCACTCTTCGCAGACCCGTCGGAAGACGTGAAATACAATATCGACTCGAAGCTCGTGAGCAGGAGAGGCATCTACAAGGACGTGTATGGGTCTGGTGCCGGACGGGAGTGGTCCGACTATCAGCTACGGTGCAACTTCCCCATCGCGATGACAGTTGCCCCCGAGATGTTCGACGTGCAACATGGGATCGGCGCGCTAAAGCTGGCGGACAAGGTTCTTCGTGCTCCGCTTGGGATGAAGACTTTGGATCCTTCCGACCTCCAATACCGCCCTGTTTATGACAACTCGAACGACTCCACCGACGCTGCTATTGCAAAGGGTCTGAATTACCACAATGTTTGTCGCTCCTCCTTCGATAGCGACTTGATGAGCTGACTGGTGGCAGGGTCCTGAATGGGGTTGGCCCTTGGGATACTTTTTGCGCGCGTACCTCGATTTCGATACTCGCGCAGCAGGGGAAGGCAAGGTGAGTTTGTGAGCGATTACTTGGGTGGATGCCGGGCTGACCGCGCGGTAGGATGTGAAGAACACACTGCACCACCTGCACCAAATTCTGCTCCCTGCTCGCAGTCACATCCAGAACGATCCGTGGGCAGGCATCCCTGAGCTGACGAACGAAAATGGGGCGTACTGCGGGGACTCGTGCCACTCGCAGGCGTGGAGTGCGAGCACGCTGCTCGATTTCCTGGAGGTTGTGCACAAGCTGGCGTAATAAAAGGACATGGACCATAGGATAGAATAGAATGCATAGAATCAAGTGTACTGTAAATAGCAAGCAAGTGATGGTGTATGCGTCAGTTTGTTTGCGACTACTCACTCTCGATTCTAATGTGCTAATGTCGTTCTTCGGATTCCAAGAAAATAACTTGGAAGAGGAAAGACAGAGAATCCGGAACGGGGGTACTCGTGAGGACGAGGATGTGGCTGTTTATACGTGGGGGGAGGAAAGCTACGACGGTCTCGGCGACGCCCTCCAGGAAGGCGGAGACGATCTCAACGACGAGACTTTTGGCGGCACTGGCAACGTCGGTGAGCACCCCAGGTGTCTTCTCCGTCCCCTCTGCAACTTTTACCAGGCAAAGACTTTGATTTTGCGGGGCAAACAAGTCTGCTGGAACCGGAACTTCCTCACCACAAATCTGCCAATCTCCCTCTCTCTTCTCCAGCCCAGCCCCTGCTTGATGCTGCCCCCATACGACCCGCTGAACAGCGTGCGTAATATATGTCTTGTCTGCATCTCTAGATATTCACGTCGATATGTTTCAGGTCCTCCAGGTGACCGTCGCGCTCCTCAGTCACTAGAGTCCATCTGGGATGACAGGTCACCCTTTTCCGTTCTTCCTCGGGAAAATGGCGGCAATCGCTTCGTTGAGCGGGAACGCCGAGAACCTTCAACATCTCAGTTTTCTCCCTTCCCAGACTCGTCTCCTGTACTCCACCAGCCGAATGCCTCGCAGGGTGGCGCGCGGACGCTGCAGGAAATCGAGGCGGAAATGCGTGCTGCGGCTCTCCAATCGCGAGGGGCGTCTCAGCGCCAACAAAATGCTCTTCGCCTCCAGCAAGAAGAGGAGCTATTCCTTCAGGATCAGGCCTATCAACGCCGTTTGGCATATCAGCGGGAACGGGAACGCGAGGTAGAACGGGAGCTACAGCTTCAGGCCCTTCAACGGCTTCAGCAGCAACAGCTTATGCAGTTGAGGGAACAGTCGCAACATCAGCGTACCCCTCCTCCACGCATGCTCCCCGTCTCCCAGTCTCCTCGATTCCTCGATCAGCGCCAAATGTTGCTTTTGCAGCAGCAAGAGGAGCAGCAGCAACAACTGAGACTCCAGCAAGAGCTGCAGGAGCAACTTCGCATGGAGGAGCTCGAGCGCCAATTGCGTGCCCAACAAATTTCTCAAATAAACCAGGGCCCAATCCATTTCAACCACCGTCGGCAACCATCTGGCCCGACCATCGCTGAATTACAGGCTCTGCAACAGCAACAATTGCACCGCCGGCAGCGCTCTCAGTCGCCCGCGTACCAGGATTTCAACGTCACCCCGCAGAACATACAATTACAGCAGCGTCTTCTTGAGGAGCTCGCCCAGGTAGACTATTTGCGCGGTGCCACTCAGGCGGAACAAGAGGCCTTGAGAGCAGAAGCGATGCGCAAGATCGTGGAAGCGGAGAAGATGGAGGACAAGCGCCGGAAAAAGGCAGCCAAGATTGCCCATATGGTGAGTAACGGATCGTTCTGGTATCATGTTTCGGGGCTCATCTCCGCAGTCACGATACAACGACCTCATGACGCAGTCCGACAAGGATTTCATCACTCGCATCCAGGTTTCCCAACTCGTCACCCCCGACCCGTATGCGGACGACTTTTACGCGCAGGTCTATGGTGCCATTCTGCGTTCTCGCATGGGTCTGCAGACGCAGGACGAACGCGTTCTCAAGTTTGGGACCGGAGGTGGCATTAGCCTTGGCAATACCCAAAAAGTGGCGACTCGGAGGCCTAATGCCATGCAGAGAATGGAACAGCAGGTAGAAAGGATCGTCAGCAACGCTCGGCGGAGAGAGGAAGAGAAGGGTTTACACTGTGAGTTTCTCGTGGAGTTTCTGGGGGAGTCGCGCTTAGACGTGGAACAGCGCTCCATAGTCTTCAAGGTGCTCTTGGAAAGACTTCTGGTCGAAGTTACAAAGCGGCTCCCCGGCAACTTTTGCAAGTTGACGACGCATCGACTTCACCGACACTTGCCCACGCTAATGCGCACATCTCCAAGGAAGATGCGACGGGTAAATCCAACGAGCGCGCGGTCAGGGAGGCAGCCAAACTCAGTCGCGAGACCTTGGGCCAGACCGGAAATGTCGTCAGGAAAGATCCTCTCACTCGTCGACAGGTGTTGACGGCTCTCGAAGCCATGTATGACCTCGTACTCAAGGTCGAGCATCTGAGACGTGAGCAGCCTACATCGGAAGAGGAGGAAGCCTCTCGACAGTGGTATGTATGACGAGCTTCAGTTAACCCTCGGTGCTCATATGCCAAAAGGCAAAAGGAGTACGATGACCTCGTCGAGCTGCTATGGGACGGCCTAAAAGTCATGGTGCCTTTAGAGACCAGGTACGAATATTCCTCTTTTAATCTCGAGCGCCTTGAATTTATTCGCGCATAGCAATCCCCATCCCTTCGTCTCTTTACTGTCCCCGAGCAAGGGTAAAAAACTTCTTCCCCGCCTCACCAGACATATCGGTTCCTCGCGCATGCTCACCCTCATGACCCTCCTCGTCGCGTGCTTCACTCAATTAGATGTCGTGAAGCAGGCGCCGCTACTGGACGCTCTAGAGGAGTCCCCGGAGCGCGCTGAAGTGGAGCGTCAGACGCAGGCCTTCCTTGGCAGCGTCTTGCAGAGCATCCTGCCAATTGTGGCGAACCTAGAGCTGCACGTCGTGACCGCACTTCTGGGGCTGTTGATTGAGCGCAGCCATGACCATGACATTGCCGCTGTCGCGAAGACGAAGGTACGCATTCAAACAATCATGTATCACCGTGTTATTAAGTGCAGCTGTAGCCCGGATTGGCCCTCCTTACATTGTTCCTGAGCCGGGTAGAGGTCATCAAGCAGGCATGGGGGACAGGAGCGGAACCTGTGGATCCTATGACCGCAGGGGCATCTCTCGAGCAATGGTGAGATACCAACCGTGTCCGAGTGATCCATAAATGCTGATTGCAATGTAGGCAAGCTGTATTCGACCAATTCTTCGTCCTCCTCACACCGCACTTCCTGACACTATTCCCTTCGAGTCGCATTACGCTAGCAGCACACCATCCTACTAGTGCTGCCCTTGCCATCGACATCATCGACCAGCCGGTGTGGCAGTTCCTGGCTGCACTGGCGCTGCAGGCGGTTCCAGAGCAGCACCAGGTACTGGTGACTTCGCTGCGTGACAAGGTGCTCGAGAATGTGTTGAGTGCGAACAAGGGCTGGGTAGCGGACGAGGATGAGAGGCGAACAAAATTGGCGAATGTGAATCTTTTCCTACATGCGTTGGGCCTGGATAGTTCACAGATTGCGTTGTGAATATATATATTTCTTTTGCTTTTGATTAATTTTTTTTCGTGTTGGGAGCGGAGATCGGCAATCAAGTTGCGGAAGCCATTGGCAAGCAGCAACAACTTGAAGCCGTCCCAAAATAACCTGCCGCCGACGTGGAACCTGCTTTCCGAAACCTTCATTTATTGGCCTCCGATTTTCGGTCTGTCGTGCTGGCTGCAACCCAGGACCCATGCTTTCATTCTATACATTCGTCCTCTTTTTCCTGAGTTTGTCGGGCCTTCTGCACGCCAAGTCCAGCGAAGGGGATTCTGTTCTGGTTGTGGTTGAGGAAACGCACAAGAAGGACTTTAGTATCTTCTTCGACGACCTGAAAGGTGTGCTGGACGCGAATCCTAATGAAATTGTTTGACACCTGGTTAGCCCAGGGATATGAACTAACATTCCGCGCACCAAAGGACGAGAAACCGGCTGTAGTTGAGCATGATGTTCCAGCATTCTCTCACATTATTATCCTTGCATCGGAATCCAAAAGTGAGCCTTTCGTTGGTGCAACTGGGCATGAATTTATTCTAGTTGTACAGACTTCGGCAAAGATATCACACCGCAGTCCATCGTTGAGCTTCTGTCCGGCGGCACAAACCTGATCATCGCACTTTCTCAAAAACAGACACCACTTTCCTCCCTGGCATCCGAATTCTCTCTCATTCTTCCGCCCCCTGGCACGCCCTTGGTCTCGTTCTTTCCCGAGCGCAAGGACCCACTTTCGGTGATCCCAATCGACGCGCCAGCGTCTTCTCTCATCTTGTCCCCCAATATGTCACCCGTATGGTTCTCCGGTGTTCCTTTCGTACTCGGAAACAACCCGTTACTCGTACCGATTCTGAATGCGCCGCCTGAGAGCTTCGCTGCAGACTCGGAGGGCGGTGCCGACGTTTTAGTTGACGCGACCGAGAAAGGCGGCGAAGGTCTTTGGGCTGGCAGCCAGCTCAGTGTAGCGGCCGGATTCCAGGCTCTTGGCGGCGCTCGTGTGACTTGGGTCGGAGGAGCTGATATTTTCAGCGACAAGTTCGCCAAGAAGCAGGTGTCCAAGTGCGTTTATCTTCTTTGTATATTGCTGTAGACCTCACTTTCCTTAGGGGAGTCAAGTCCGGCAACACGCAATTCGCGCGCGACGTCGCGGCGTGGACGTTCCAAGAGTCGCTCGTGTTGCGCATCGACAGTACTACGCACTATCTGGTTAACTCTACGACGCCCTTAGAGCAGTACACCACCAATGACAACATTGTACGTGCTGTCAATGGTTTCCTGATGACATTTAAACATCCACCAGGTTTACACCGCTCACATTTCGCGCTTCAACCCCAAAAGGTCGACCTGGGAGCCGTATTCCGGCCTCAAGGACATGCAGCTCGAGTTTACGATGCTGGATCCTCACATTCGCACTGCTCTCCCAGCAGTCCCTGGATCGCCCGGCAAGTATTCTGTTACCTTCCGCGCCCCAGATCGTCACGGTGTATTTAAATTTGTTATCAACTATAAACGAAAAGGGTGCGATACCTCACTTTCCTCGAAAGTGTATTCTGACGCTGCGCAGATGGACGCACCTCCACAGCTCGACCACCGTCGCTCTTGTACCTCCCCGGCACGATGGCTACCCGCGATTCCTCAGTGCTGCATGGCCATATTACGCTGGTGCTATCAGCACTAGTGTTGGATTCTTCCTGTTCTCGGCTGCCTGGTTGGCAGGCGAGTCGCGCGAGAAGAAGGCGAAAGGGGGCAAAGCCCAGTAAAGACATCACCTAGACGTCGACTTGTAACATTGCTCTCTCAAACTTGCACGCTTTGCTAAGATGGCCGCATGCCGCACAATAATAATTCATGAGTGGGGGTCATACCGGTCGTTCCATTCATGGATAGGAAGGCATTAAGTTCCATTCTATGTAGTCGAATCGCGAAAAGAGGGACAAGGCCGAATAAGTAAAATAGGATGCATGAAATGCCTCTATTCTATCACAAGATCAATCACACGTTCGTGGCCGAGCAAGAAAAGCACAAACGTTTTTTGAGCTTGATAGACTCGCGATTACTTGCCACCCGTCGTTCCCATACCCATGGCGGCCTTGAACGAGTCGTAGATCCACCATTGGAAGCCAGTGAGGGTACCTAAATCGGAATATAAATGTCAGAGAACTCCAAGAAAATAACACGGATTGCACGCATGCGCACCAATCATGACAACACGAGTACCCAGTCCTTTCGTGGCAAGAGAACCGATTCCAACCTCGGAGGTGATTTGTCCGACGGATTTGCCCTTGTTCTCTGCTTTGCCGAGGAGAGAAACCAACGAGTCGGCGGGGTGAGAGACGATAGCGCAGACAACACCAGCAATGTAACCGGACGCGAAGGTGACACCGAGCTGAGTGGGTTTGCTGTATGTATCCTTGGGCTCAGTGAAAACGTGGGTGTAGAACAACTGGACGATCTTCTCAAAGAAGAAGAACTTGGCCATGGTGTACGGGATCTGTGAACAGCATCGTAACTAACGAGCGCGCCGGAAATATCCAAGCTTGGACACGAACCTGACGCGACCACAGAGGACCGAGGGAGCCGAAGGGGAAGCGGGTCTCGGCTTTTGTCGCGCGCATGCGGGTAAGGGCAGCTCCAAAGCCGGTGGGGAAGGTTCCGTTCTGGCTGGTCTGAATCTTGACTTTGGTCATTTCGAGCGGGCAAAGGGCAATGTCGGCGAAAACTTCAGCGGAGGCGGAACCGGCAAGCCAAATGGCGGGCTTGTACTTGTTCGACAGCTCCTCGCCAGCGAGGTTCATATAGGTGTCCTTGAACAGTTCGTAGAGACCGTATTTGAACATTCCTTGAAGGGAATAGCCGACTAGGGTGGGCCCGAAGCCCTTCCAGATACCGGTCTGGCCCTCTTCTTTCAAGAGCAGTGATAAGGAAGGCAGCAGGCCCTTGTATTTGACGGGGTTGACCTTTTTTTTTATAGAAAAAAAAACATTTTTTGTTGAGTAAACGAGCAAGGGAGCGGATTGGAACACTGACCTGCATGTTGCATTTTGCGACATCGAGGGGTGTGATACCGGCATGGGTGAAGCCGCAGGCAAGAGCGCCGCCGAGCATGCACTTTGAGTAGTAGCTCACGTCATGGGGAACAGGCCCAAGAAACCTGGGAAAGAAGAGATGGGTTACGGGAGAGCGGGGTAGAGAGGGATTACAGACCTGGCGTCCCATTTTCCGAGGGCGGGGGAGGACATGGCGGTCGTCTAGATGGGGTCTAGGTGAAAGATTTGCTGGCCCGACCCGTTCCGGTTTGCAGTTGTTTTGATTTCTGATTTCCGAAGTTCGCACGTCCTCCGTTTCGTCCTTTCGCTTGTACTCAATTATGAGGCATTTATTCTAGCTCGAGCTCTTTGCAATTGGACGATCTACGTCCAAATTCTTGATCTGGAACCTCGCAAACAACTATTCGCCGGCTGGGATCGCAACATTTACTGCTCTGTTCTTCGTTCTTGTGATGGGCTATATACTCACTTGCCCCTCCGCATCTGGCTGGACCTATCGCTAGTGTGGTGTGCGAAATGCTTCGCATTCACCCTAGGATTGCTGATACGGCCTAATGCATGCATTGTCTCGGTCGCAATGACAAGGGGTTTCTCTCTAGTGCTACGTAGGGAATCGTTTTTATTTTTAGTTTTATTTTGGGTGTGTCTGGTGGGTTGTTGCCGTTATGCACCAATTGACTGCGGCGTCTTATCAGGGTGCTGGCTCCGGTTTTGCTTCCCCGGTTTTGAACCTGCAATGTAGGATGCATTGCAAACTTATATGTGTCTGAAGCCTTTGAACCGTCTCAGGGCTCTCGAGGTCAGACTGCAACTTTCTGTGAAGTGGCGGCGGGGCGCGAAGCGCCCCGCCGCGCTCGTGTTTCTTTCAAAATCACATTAATATTCTAGCTGCTTAGATTATTCGTGCGAAGAGAAACTGTGCAGAAAGGCTAAACCTGTATCTCGTGCTAGCTTGGCTGGCAGTGTTGACATCCGATTGGACTTGCATCCGCTGTTAGTTTTGAAAATTTTGAAATGCGCCTGGATGTATACAAAATTGCGTGTGTCTGAACCATAGATTGGCGGCGGGGCGCGAAGCGCCGCGCCGCGCTCATGGTTCATTCAAATCACATTGATATTCTGGTTGCTTGGGAGGGACTGTTATTCAGCCGAAGAGTAAATGCAGAAAAATTTGGAGCTGAACTTGTTCGTCAACTCGCGGAAAAAGAAAGGTTGGTTTGCACAAAAATTTAGTACTAGGAGAAATAAAAACCGCCGATGGGGCTCGAACCCACAACCTTTGCCTAACGTACTTTATTTAGGAAGGCAATGCACTACCTTTGTGCTACGGCGGCTACAGCGTCTGCATAGACAGGGAAGCACTCTAGACTGCTACCTCCATTGTGCTTGGAAGATGGCAGTTTAACCACTGATCACAATGTCATAAGACCCACTACTGAAAACAAGTAATTTTTAGGCAATGCACTACCTTTGTGCTACGGCGGCTACAGCATCTGCATAGACAGGGAAGCACTGACAGACTGTAGACTGCTACCTCCATTGTGCTTGGAAGATCGCAGTTTAACCACTGATCATAACCATTAACACCATAAGACCACTACTCAAAACAAGTATTTTTAGGCAATGGATTACCTTTGTGCTATGGTGGCCATAGCATCTGCAAAGACGAGGAAGCACCATAGACACTGTAGATGGCCTCCATAAATTGTACTTGGAAGATGCCAAGAACAAACTGAAATTTAAAAGCAAACTGGTGAATAAGGGTGAACACTTTTCAAGTTTAGTTCTGATGCTGAAAGTTTTGCCCTTGAAACCCAGCTTTAGTATCACTTGGGCCACTGAATCTTTTGCTGTAAGCTAAACCACTGCTCAAACTTATGGTACACACTCAATGAGATGGTCCTCAACCCATAGGTCAAACATGAGACCAAGAAACCCCACCTGCCATACCACATTTGCAGATATCAGAGGGCAATGTGTATCCTCTCATTTTTCAAAGTCTCTCACATTAGGGGGGGGTCAAATATTGCTTTTTTAGACTGATTCATGCACTGATTTCTTTCCGATTCTGTAGCCGATTTTGTTCAAGAATCGATGAATCGTCAGAATCAGTGGAACACCTCCGGAGGCGTTGTTGGAGAATCAGTGAATCACCCTAACCCTAGCTATCTCTCAAACAAGTGTCCACTTCACAATTTGAATTACATAATATACTATTTTGTTTGGCCTTTGCCTGCAGTATCTACATGTCTCAAGCCACTTAGCCACCTTGTTATATCCTGAGTCAAGGTCGGATGACTGGATGCCAGCCAGTCGTTTGGAAGCCCGTTACCGGATAGAGATACTGGCTGGATATAAGGTGACCGGTCGGCTAGGGAAGACGCAACCACCACAAAGTAGATGTGAAGGGTGAGCACAGCTATCTGGCCAATTGAGCGGAGAGAGTAGAGGGTAGACGTCTGGACTTCATCCAGACGAGACGACTCAAGATACCAAGCAGAGGAATAAGAGCTAAGCAGGTTTATAATCAAGTTTATATACATAATACGTGTCACTACTATAAGTAGTAATGTCAAAGCAAAGTCCAAATAAGGAGATAGAAGTTCAAGTTGGACAAAGCGACATCCAAAAGTGGAAATAGGAATCGTGTGGACATACAGATAAACGGGAAATGCTCAGTAATCCTTCATTGCATAAAAACCTGTTCTGAATGGCAACTGGATGGATAACTGGCTGCTGGAAACCGGAAGAGCAGTTGGCCAAGGTAGAGTGCCGGCTGATTGCCAGGCGTGGATGCACGGATATAACACACCTTGCATTTGTGGGACAGGTCAGCCCAAGTCACAATGTGCTACCGCTCAAGTCACCAAGGTGCTATGCAAGAGGCAGAAAAAAATATGTTAATAGTGATGACGATGGCAGTATCGACAGTGGGCCTGGCACACCGACAGCCAGGGTGTTATGTGTCATTTGCAGAAATAAAATGTATTTTTACTTTTATCTTACCCCATACTTGTCGTAGTTAAAATCAAATAAGAATCGGCAAAATTGAGAGGAGAATCAGGGGTTGTCAAAGTTAAGATGGTAGGCATGTCAGAGATCAAGTTTGGTGTATATGCATGCCTTTCCAGGCACATCGAGGAGATCCACGATTAGTGGAAGCGGATACTGGTCTTTCTTAGTGATCTGGTTGAGTCCCTGGTAATCAACGCAAAGCCGGAGAGAACTGTCCTTCTTCTTGGTGAAAAGGATTGGAGCTCCATGACTCAAACGAGAAGGGCATATGAAACCCACCTTTAAATTCTTGTCAATAAAGTCTCAAGAGCGGCTAACTCAGCTTGGGAAAGGGAATAAACATGTCCGACCGGAGGAAGTTCGCCTTCCACAGTTTCAATCTTAAGATTGAACTCTTGATGAGGGGGAAGATTATAAGCTTCCTGCTCAGAGAATACGTTAGTGAAGTCATGATATTCCGGAGGCAAACCAGTAGTGTCCGGTTGACCGGTCAAAGCGGCATGAGCTATCGCTTTTTCGGACAGAGTCGCACGCAAGGTATACTGGACAGTATCCTTGTCTCGAATAATGGTACGGTAAGCCATGGCAGAAACCAGCGACATAGTTGGAGCGGTAGTGAACGGTCAAGGCGTAATGGCCTCAGGAATGTCCATAGAAGGACGAGAAGTGTCCATTGAAGGACCGGTAGCTGGCAGAGTCGTTACCATCGTGTA
>JARJLF010002231.1:0-46003 GCA_029378395.1 Mycena leptocephala
CGACGCGTCAAACTTCAAACCCTTCCACTCCGAGTTCAACACCTCCGCGGGATGTACTAATTCCATTTTTACGCCGCCGCGGTGGTATTGGAATCTGGCAGCTCTTTCATACATATCCCATTAATGTACGTTATTCCACGGCGACTCGGTCCCAGGTATAGACGCGTTAGTATGAAGTTATGGCAAGGTGACTCGGACTCAGGTATATATAAAGTTATGGCACCGCGAGATAGACGCGTTATGGCATCCAAGCCCTCCACCCCACGCGTTAAAATATCCACTCGCACTTACCATAATTATGTATGTCCATGTGTACAGCATTTCCGTCAACGTTCAACAGCACCGGACCGAAGGGTTTAAACAGCTTCCAAGGATTATTGGTGCCGGCATGGACTGGGCTAATTAATCCAGCCAATAGCTGTGCGAGTTGATGGTTGAACTAACTTGGATGTTCACAGCTTTCGATAATTAACTCACAGCTTAGAGCGTCATACAGCTTCAAGTTCAAGTTGAGCTTCAATTTGCAATTAGGCAGACGCGTCTTGAGGAAGGAAGGCGATTACTGGGTGATTAGACGCGTCGTAGTATTACTGGCATCGGTGGGCGGGCTGGTCCGTCGTGATTTACTTGGAGTCACTGTGCCTGATCCTTCATCTCCGAGGTCGACTCGATCTCCGAGTCCCGCCCCCGCTTGAGGTTGATTCTCCATCCATCCTGGATCCCCGTCCGATATCAAGAATAGTCTATCGCATCGAACGCGCGCCCACGAAAAACATAAAACATAAATGCGTTGACGTCGGGGGTTCCCCGCCCCCGCCCCGTTGTGTTTGTGTCCCATATGAAGGATAGACGTGTCTCCACGTTCGAAGCGTCGGTCCGAGCCCGCGGTCCGGCGCACACACCAAGTGAGGTTGAACATGAACAAATTGAACCAGAGCAATGGGCGCGGTGCGTCGCGTCGCGATCAATGGGGTCGCGGATTTGCCGTCCCCACATTGAGGATAGTTTTCAGCGTATGAGTACGAGAAAACGTGGAGTCTTGGAGGGCCAACGCGTCGGCTCAGAGTCAGTTTCAATTGGTAGGCTTCGACATGGGAAGCCCGCCCGCGTGCACGTCCGGCGTATTTTCCCCCGGTTCGAATTTCGATTCGCCGTCCTGTCGCCTGTATCGAGGATACCTTGTCTATACGTAGTCGCGAAATACGCGTCGGTTCAGTTGAAATGACGCGTCGCGTTGGGCGGCCGGTCCGTCGGAGTCGGCTAGTAGGCACACAAGTTCAAGTTGAACCAATGGCGATCTTGTCTCGGCGTTTGGCTGTCAGTCGAAATAAGGGCCTTGTTTTGTTTTTGTTCCCATAAAGGATAGTCTCAAACGCACGCGCCCCGGTGAATCCATTTACAGCGTGCGCGTCTTGTATTTAAATTGTACTTATCGTTTGTTCCATTTACAGCTTGCGCGGCTTGTGTTCTTGTACTTATCGTTTGTTCTACATACAGGATAGCTCGAGTGGGTTGTCGCAATTGGCCATGACTATGGCGCGTTCAACTTCCCCGTCGCCGTCCCCGTTCAATGGAAAACTAAAAGCAGCCCTGGGGCGGTGTATAAATTCGCGGCGAATATATATACAATAAAATAAAATATAGAACACCGTGACAAATTTAACTTTAATCAAGTTCAGCCCTCACTCAGGCTTTAATTTTTCACTGTCTTGTATTGCGCTCGGCACCCCGGACCGACTACCGTTTTTTCAACCTCCTGCATACCAAGTACAAGTATAGGCATGGTGATTTAGAAGGACCGACGGAAACCGACCGCGGAGACGGCGAACAATTACTAGTGTCTTCGAGTCGTCAGTGAGGTTTCAAGTTGGGTTCCGTCAATAAGCAACCTCGGACAGAATCCAATATAGGCGCGCGGCTAGATAGTCGCGAGGGCCAAGACGCGTATATACTTGGCCTGTGGTAGCGAGGGAAAGACGCGTAAATAGCCAACCGCCGAAACAGGCGCGCGCGCATTTACTTATGTCATATTCGATTCTGGTTCAACTGTGGAGACACCGAGACGAGATCGCCAGGAGCGTCTTTTTTTCTTTTTTTGGTGGGTCGGAGACTCGGACCTGGACTCGGGCGCGTCTTTTTAGGGGGGTTTTTGTGATGGCGACGCGACGTAGACGCGACGCGTTCCACAACTTTGATTCAATTTCAACTTCAACTCCAACTTGTGCGCCCACCATCGGTGTCTCGACTCAGACGCGTTCCATTCCACTGTGGATTATAATTATATTATTCTGTTCTGTGATGCTGGTGACGGCAGAAACGAAGAACGTGAAGGAAGAAGGAACGGGTAATAATACCTAGCGGCCGACTCGGGGGCGGAGGAAAGGGAGGGATGTATGTATATGATATACGAGTACGAGTGGAGCGCGTGGCGAGTAGAGCAGAGCATAATCCGAGTATGAATGCAAATATGCCAGTGTCGCACATGTGCCAGCCTTGGTGGGGGTGGGTGGGAGTCGAGTCGGAGCTTGCACTTCCGAGTCCCGTCCCAAGTTGGAACTCGCGCGATCGCAGGCACCGATGCCCACCCCCACACACACGAACCACATCACGGAGGCGAACGCGCTTCTCTTCTCTCTTCCAGCTGCTTCTCTCAAGCTCTCAAGCCAGCTTGAAATTCCCCGAGTACATCACTGGCAATGTATGTCATGATCTCCCCACACCCACCACCACCATCATGATCGACAAGCCTGAGTTCAACTTTCACCAGCCTTCGGATTCATGATCCTCCGGGTCCATTAAAAGACTCGGAACAACCACCCGACTCCGACTTTCCTTCCGTCGCCCATGATATCGATGCGTGATGATGGGGCTTCAGACTTCGAACTCGGGAGGGTATAATGAAATCAGATCCCCACCAGTGGCCGTGTGTTGGACAGTAATGTTCACACTCGGTTTAACGTTACAGATTCTGTGCAGATTCCGTTCCAGTTGCAGTTCCAGTTCCAGTTGCAGATATGGATGTGGATGTGGATGGGATGTGAACGGGATGTGGATAGAAATAAATAACTTCGCTGGGTGCGGGTCCACTGTGGGTGCGGGTGCCTGTGGTGTTGGGCTGTGGTGTGGTGTTTGTTGGGCGAGATATCGATCAAGGCGAGATATTGTCGCGTTGCGTATAATTAACTGAAGCGGGGGACCTGCCGGTAATTAAGCGGGCTTGGGAGACGCGTATAATTGAGGGCGGGCGTTAAAGAAACAAAAAAGGACATGTATGGGGAGTGGAGACGCGATATGGAACGGGGCGCGCGCGTTTAGCACTTTGCACTTTGCAGTTGATCACCTACACATACGGATTCGCCGCGGCGCCGGCGGGGGAAGAATAAATATATATATATATATGTTGGTTATTAACTTATTCCAGGCTATTGCAGGATGACTCGCGCGCCGGCTTCGGTGTCGATGTCGGTGTCGCCTTGAGCACATAGGGGCCAGCCAGCCTCCACGAAAGACACTGGCGATGGCGATGGTGATGAAGATGGCGATGACATACGTGTGTCCGTCCGTGTCCGTGCCCGTGGACAGAGATAGAATAGAATTTCACAGACAGACAGAGACAGAGACAGCATACGTGTGTGCGATAGTATGCCAGTGTACAATTGAAAGACAGAACAGCATACGTGCGAAGTTCAAACAGGCACCGTGACCACTGACCGGCCAAGGAAAGAACAAGGCGAACTTCTTTCCGTGAAGAGGTCGGCGGCCTAAGCTGAGCTAAGAATGCCACTGGTGTACTATATGATATAGTCTTTGTAAGGTGCGTGCGTGCGTGCGTCACCGACACCAAGTGAGTGAGGAGTCCGAGAATGACCGGACAAAGCTGAGAGCCTGAGAGCCTGAGGAAGTGAAGTGAAGGAGAAGCCAAGTCGCGTCGAGTCAGCGCGTCTACGTCACTCTGACCATAGAACCGTATATATGTATATATGTATATATGTATGTAGGCTGAACTGGAAGTTGGCCTGGGCCAAGCCCTATACTGGTCACGGTGTCTGCCTGCCAGTCTGAGTGTTCGTTCGCACGTATGTCTGCTTATCCTGTCCGAATCCCAGTTGCGTCTCCGAGTCGGCCAAGGAAACCATTCGAAGCGGGGCCGGCGGCGGCCTAGTACCGAGCTAAGCTAAGAATGCCGCTGGTGTATTTGGAAGGTCGACACCGAGTGAGTGAGTGAAGTGCCAGCAGCCAGGGAGTGAGAAAGCCGGCGTCCAAGAATGGGGCTGACAAAGCTGAGAGCCTGAGAGCCTGAGGAAGTGGATTGAAAGGGAGAAGAACTTAGGGGGAAGCCAAATCGCGTCGAGTCAGCGCATCTGCGTCACGGTGTGCTCTGGCTATAGACCGGCGCGTTGAACTTGAAGTTGGCCGGGGCCAAGCCATAGCTGCCTCAGGCTGCCAGCCTCCAAATTCGCACGTATATGCCTATCCGGTCCAAAATCGCGTCTCCGAGTCGGACTCAGCCAAAGAAAGAATTCGAAGAGGTCGGCGGCCTAAGCAGTCTTTGTAAGGCGGGTCCAAGTCCGAGTCTCAGGCTCGGTCAAGTCAAGTCACGATGTCGTCTCAGAACTACGGACTATGAATGGCCTCCCATGGCCAATGACAAAGGTGAGACCCGAGAAGTCAAGACCCAAGTTCGAAGTCAAGTGGCGGAGTTTTGAATTGCTTCGCGATCGGAAGAAGATCATGAACCTGAGAGGAGGCCAAAGCGCCGGCGCCGCGCTATGTATAGGGCACGCGGGCCCTCATGCCAATTTCGCTAGAATTGGGCATGGGTACTATATAAATGGGAGAAATGGGAGAAATGGTGAGTATAAATAAATATAAATGGTACAAGGAAAAAAAAATGGCCGGGGCTTCTCGTATACCGGCGAGCTTCTCAATTCATCTAGTTCATCTAGCAATACAGCTTGAACCAAGGGAAGTCCACGGCTTCAAGCTTCAAGTTGTGCACGGACACGGTGACCTTCGTAGATAGACAGACACGGCCGAGGACGGCCAGAGTCAGACTGTCGGGCTGTCGGAGTCGAATATAGCTGTGGCCAGGGGGGAGGGGGTAAAATGCCAGTGGTCGCGCTTCTCTTCTCGCTTCTCGTATACACTGGCATACGCCTTCTCAATTCATGTATTCATCTATACAGCACACTGAAATAAAGTCCACGGTCGCCCTCGTAGATCAAGTCAAGGTCGGAGTTGCATTTATTCAATCGGAGTTCGAGTTCGTCGCACTCGCAACTTAAAAAACCCCGACGTCGGCATCCGCACCTCGTCGCACCCGTACCCGCACCCGCACCTCGTCGGATTCGGACCTGGGCACAGGCATGGATCTGCAACTGCGCGCCAACTGCGGGCGTAACGTCCGTTTTTTCCGCGTCCGTAAAATCCGTTTCAAATCCAATCCACCATCCCTCTGAATCGCCCCATCGCGTCGACGTCGCGACGCATAATTAAAAGCTAATTATAAAAGACCCAAAACCGAAAACCAAAAATGTACAATGTGCGATGCACTCATCCCGCGTCGCCGTGACTCGACTGCGCGACGAGATTGACTCGGGGCCGGGAGAAGCTTGTGGCGAGCGCTAGCGCCCGTGTGGTGTTTGAAGGTCGAGCGCCCGCGGGCGTTGGCATTTCATTCGATTCGTTGTTTTGGTGGGTCCGTGACGGGAGGAAGGAAGTAAGGGTGATGAAGGGGGGGGGATAGAATGTATTGCAATTGTGGACGCGGGCGACTCAGCAGGAATGGAAGGACATAGGTACACGACCAAGAAAGAAAGAATAGCCATAGCTATCGCCTCAACTCCCAGCGGACTCGGAGTACGAATACAAAATCCGACAATACAGTACATTAGAGTTTTCGTCCGGAAAAGGGAGTTGTACCTGTAGAGGCAGGCGGCTATATATACCTATATATAAATATGTTTATCAAGTCTATGGCAGAGGTGGCGGAATTCGAAAAAGTGAAGTGGGAAAGAAAGCGGAAAGAGTGGAAAAAGGAAAGGCAAGGGATGGCAGCCACATAGAAGCGGCACCGCCTTGGGTGACGGTGTGGGGTTCGATTCGATTCGATTCGTGTCTTGGGCGTCTCAGAGGAGTGTCCCACATAGAGGGAGTGTTTCAGACTCGGACTGGACTGGTAAGTGGTAGAGTAAGTCAAGGGCATCGGGATGGGCAGGGCCGGCGGACGGGGATGTACTGAATGGGACTCATACGAGGTGGCGGAGACAGGAATTAATACATTGGGCATGGACATAGAGCGATAAGGGAGAAACGGGTTGAAACATAGGAAGGCGATAGGGCGAGCCATGTGAGTTGAGCGTGAGGGAGCGGAAGCAGAAAAGGGATCGGCTGGGTGGATCTGAGATCTGGATGGAGTGTCATGAGGATGAGTAAGCGAGGGCGCCGGGAGCTCAGTTCGGCAAGGGCCGTGCAAACTCCATGTCCCAAACAAAGTGTTTGTGGTGAGGCACAGCAGTAAGTGCGACGATGGAAGAGTGTATCTAGGCAGGCAGTACAGGAGGGTCGCGAAAGAGATCGAGAGGTTCGACAAAGCTGTGACTGTGGTTGGGGTGAGCACGGGGTCCTTACCCCCGGAGACCGCTCCCTCCTCGCTACAGTCCCAGTGTTCTGGTTCTCACCCGTAACCCCGTTGGTGCGGTTGAGATATCCAAATTCCAGATCGGGAATTGGACCCTGGGAGCGACTGCCGATTGCTCTTAACGCGCGCGAAAATGCGCGGGGCGATCCTAGCTGGACATGGACTCGCTGCACTTCCAAGCTACCTTTGCCGCTAACAACAACGACGACGCACCGCGCACTCCCTCCCCCCCGACTATGCGCTACTCTTCCTCCCCCCAAAACTACAAGGCTGAGCTCGACCCCGTCCGCATATTCTCTGCCGACGACGACCAGTACCAGTGGGGCCACCACCAGCAGCCTCGTCCTTCACTTTTACAAGAGCTGTACGAGCCGGACGGCATGTCCCCCGAGCACGCGTCCCCACCCGACATGTATGTAGAGAACGACTGGCCCGCGCCCCAGCAGCAACACCAAGGGCGGCCACAGGACTACACTCTCATCCGCCGCGCCACCTTCCCCTACGCCCGCCAGGAGCGCCCCGAGGACTTGGCCCAGTACCCCCCCTTCCTCCACCACGACCAAGGGCCCATGTACCCGACGCCCACCAGCTCCCTCTCAGTGCAGAGCCCAGTGCTTTGCATGGCGACAACACCTACTCGCCCCCAGGGTACGCCCCCGCAGACTTTGACCCCGCCGTCAAGGTCGAGGACCACCACCACCACATGCCCGCCTACCACCCCCACCACGCCCCGCCCCAGTTCTACCGCCCCCACCCAGGAATGCACCCCCACGCTCACGGCATGCACCCCCACCACATGCACCCCCACGCCATGCACGGGCCCCACGGCGGCTACGCCCCCCACGGCCTCCCCGTGCAGCACACCGACGACGCCGCCTCCAAGGAGACCCAGTACCTGCGCCGCCGGTGCTTCAACTGCCACACCACCGAGCCCCCGAGCTGGCGCCGTTCGACGCTCAACCCGGGCAAGATTGTGTGCAACAAGTGTGGTCTGTACGAGCGGACGCACCTGCGCGCGCGGCCCTTGCGCTTCGACGAGCTGCGCGCGGGGAACAAGGCACGGAAGGGCGCCAAGGGTGTCGGCTCGCCAAAGGCCGGTGCACAGGGCGGCGTTGGGAAGAAGGGCGGCGCGATTGCACGGCGGAGTAGCGTCAGCTCTACGGGCAGCAGTGCCCAGAGCGGCAGCGGCGCGAGTGATTGGGACGATTCGGGTTGGTTTCTCTTTCCTTTCTTTGTTTCCCTTTACTTATTTCGACCTCGCAGTGTCAGTCTACTCCAACGGCTCCGCCCCCCAACGTCCTTCAACTCCCCCGCCTTCTCCCCGCACCCGCCCTCGCTCTCCCTCTCCTCCTCCATCTCCGCGTCCTCCTCCAGCAACAACTCCAACCACGGCTCGCCCGGGCGGGACTCGCTCTCCCGGAGCCCGCCCCTGCTCAACGGCAGCATCTCGTCTTTGTCGTCCCCACCACACAGCGCCGGCTCCTTCAACGGGCAGTTCCCCTCCTCCGGCGGCAACGGCATCCGCCTCCCGCACGCCCCCGACATCCCCACGCTCTCCCACTCGCACCACGGGCACGGGATGCGCACGAAGCCGCGGAGCAACACCACCGGCGGGCTCGGGCCTTCGCTGTACTACTCGCCGCCGGCGCACCACGGGCACGGCCATGGGCAGCAGGGCCAGGGGTTGCACCACTCCTCCTCGAATTCGAGTCTGCATAGCCAGCATAGCCAGCACAGTCCGGCGCTGTCGCATGAGGTGCTGGGCGGGGGAGCGGGGAGCTGTATCGGCGGGGGAGCATGCCGGATATGCATGGGCAGGCGGGGCAGCAGGGCGGGCAGGCGCAGTGGGACGAGATGGGGGTTAGTGTTAAGGAGGAGCCGAGGGCGGTGTTGGTTTAGGCCTGCGCTGTCTCGTCTTCCTGCCTTTTGACGCCCTGCGACACCTCTCCCCATTCCCCCGATGCGCCAGCCGACTTGACGCCGACGCCGACGCGACACCACAAAAAACGCGACACACCCACCGCGCACCGCCTATTTATTCCCCACAACCCATTTACCCGCTACCCCCCGATACCACGCCTGCCCGTCTGTCATTGTCTTTGTACCCTCTACTCCCACCTCGCTTCCGGCAAAACACTGTATCTTTATTTCATTTCCTCCCTCTTTCTTTCTTTATCTTTCCTCCTTCGTTTTTTGTTTCTTGTTTATTCCTTCATTCGTTTTTTCTTGTATCTATCGCGGGCGCGATACCTTCCCCCTTCTTCTTTTCTTTCTTCTTTCTTTCTTCTTGCATATTCGCGCGCCCCACCGCATTTTATCGTTATTCGACCGCCGACACACACATATATACATATATACATATTCGTTCGGACACACGCAGTACTAGTAGGGGAAAAGGGAGAAGAAGCAGCAGATTATTTATTAGTTTATTAGTTAACTTGTTGTACATGTATGTAGTCGTAGGACGCACCGCCAACGCATGAATAGAAGAATGAAGGATTTGGATGATTGTATTTCTTTTTTGGGGGAATTTTTTGAGCGAAAATTATGGAGACTTGACAAGTCAAGTTTTGCACTGGGTGAGAAGGCCCACAAATAAAAGGACGGAGAGTGAGGATTGACTTTTTGGGAGGGGCGGAGTCGGCCGACCCTTTTCCTTGTTGTTACCATTTACCTCCTCCTCATGAGTTCGAAGTCGAAGGGCCCCCCTCCCCCGCGTCGCGTACGCGTATTTCTGTGCTTCCGTTTCCCTTGCTCCCCTTGGCCCGTGACGCGCGCGAAGGGAAGGGAAGGGAAGAGAAGGGAAGTCGAGGGCCGGGCCCGACGCGTCTGCGTCTGGGGTCCACCGTGGGAGGGGGTGGGAAGCACCGTGCACCGTGACGCGCGTATTCATTCTGCAGGTGAGGTGAAGTGGTGGAATTCGACGCGCGATTCGAGAGGACACGAAGGCAAGGGAAGGCAAGGGAAGGAGACGCGTCCGAGGGTGAGCTTCACGCTTCACCCATGACGCGCACGAGTACTACGAGAGAAGGGAAGGCGGAGGAAGGGAAGGTCGAGGCCCGGGCCCGGGCCCGACGCGTCTGGGTTCCGCCGTGGGCTGATATTCCCCGTATTCTGCAGGTGAATATTTCTGACTGTGACTTCGACGAAGGGAAGGAGAGGGAAGGGAGGTCGAGAGCCAGCCAGGGCCGGGTCTGAATCTGGGTTAGGAAGCACGACTCCGAGTGGAAATTCTTTCCGTAGGTGAGCTGAGCTTCAGGTGAGGAAGAGGACTCTTAGCTGAAGCTCTTACGCGTACGCGCTCGCTGGGCGGCTCCGAGTCCGAGGTCGAATTCGACGCGCCTGGAGGCCTGGATTCGAAAATGCTAATACTAATCCTAATGCTAACTTGAATGCGACCGCGACCTTCTTCGACGTCGATACTACTACCTACTACTACCCCCGGCCCTCCCCGCTGGGTCTTCTGGACGCGTTAACGTTTCGCCCAGAAAAACGCGCAGCTAAAACTGTGCTCGGGCTCAGGCTCCGAGTCGAGAACGCGTTAATGCTGAAGCTAAGGCCTTCTCCGATGCGTCGACGCGGCCTCTTCCTGGGTTTGGGTTTCGGTTTGGACGCACTCAAGCCTAAACGACTGATGTATCTGTGGTTCAGACTAGACTCTTACGCGTCTTAAAGTACCGTTCTGACGCGTCTTCGAGGCTTCTTGTGCACCTATACGTGTATGCGTGGGTTAAGCTCGCGCTGCGCTCGGGCTTGGGCTCGGAGCCGGAATTCACGGGTTATGGGACAGCTAGAATTCAAGAATTTACAGGACGGCCAAATACGCCTCTTTCCGAACGTCGCGTATTTCTGCTTCGAAACGACGCGCCTACGCCGACGCTTGGGATTTACGCGTCCTGATACGCGCTTAAATTCCTTCTGCCTTCTCAAGACGCGACGCGACGCTCAGTGGCTTCCTTCTTCCTTCTTCTTTTCTGGAAACTTGAAGAAGGTCTCGAAATACCACTTACGCTATGACGACGCTTACCCGGAGCCGCCTGTGCCTGGCCAAACCATTATGAATTCCAGTTCCATTTGAAGAGGATCCAGGATTATCCAGCTACACAAAATCACGACCAGAGGAAAGGACGGGAACTGCACGAGAAAACGCCGCACAAAAATTTAAAGACTCTTGGGAGATTCGCGAGAAGACGCAGATGAGAAACATTATTACCGTGCGCGTGTACCCATACGCGCGTGTCTCCTCGAATTGCGTCGGGGATTTTCACGAGGAACCCACCTGAATTACCGTACTACGATCAGTGGGATTCCAAGGACGCGTGAAATTCAACCAAGTTGAAAAGCTCCAATAATTAATTGCGTCCGAATACGATCGAAAACCACACGAACAACCGCGACCGGCTGACCTTCAGCACGCTGGAGAGGGATTTTTATTTGACTCGTGCAATGCGCAAACTGGCTTGGCTGGCTGCATATATGACCTACCTGCCGCGGCAAAAGCAAAGTCCTAGTGTCGGCGTTTAAATGTCATCGCCCATCGCCCATCCAGGCAACACGACATCTCTGCTCCCAGTTCGAACTACTAACTTGATGTTTAAACGTCTAATTTGACCCAAGCAACGGGTTACGCCAAGCGCGACGCGAGACTGGGCGTTTCCAAAACCGATATCCTAGAAGGATAATGGACGACCGGAAGTAAACTGGAAAATCTCCCGATGTTCGTTGTTAACTCGAATCCCCAAAGTGCAACCAAAGTCGGAAAATTCCAAACAGAACATCGACATCGGGACCGAATTCGCGAAATTGCAAACGTTGAACGTGTTGAACGCCTGAACGCTTTCGCCGATTATTATAATTAGATCCCCGACTGCAACGCTACAGATAGGAGACAGAAAACCAACGCATTTACGCCACAGCACGACAGGGACGGGGATACGGCATGCGGTGTCGAGAGCGATAGCGCACCGCTGCGCACCACGCGCACAGTCCGTACAGAAAGGGAAAAACACGGGCGTCGGGCGCCAAGGACGATGGCGTGCTCAGGCAGAGGTCTCAAGGTCAGGGCGCAACAGCGGGGCCCGTGCTTCGATTCTATGCGAGTCGGGTGGTCTCCGCGTGGCGAGCACTTACGAATATAGGTGGCTCTACGCGATTCGCGCCCTGAGCAAAGAGCTTCGAAAATTCGGCGAAAATATATTGCGGAGTTTTTAGGTGGCGGGACGTGAATTTCGGAATTGGACTTACGGTTGTCTTGCCATTAAATCGGCTGGGTTTGTGGGTGCCTCGGACAGGACGATTGGTGCGGTATTTTTGCGAAAGTTTAGAGCGGCCGTCGTTGCAGATTATTCCCTAGGCAGCCGAGGCATAATTTTCTTCCAGCATTCATACTCGCTGTTCATGTTACCACGGCCCGCGCATGAACCGTACCGACCCCGAGGCGATCCGCGCTCGTTTCTGACGCGATAATCGTCTATTCGGTGGCAACTTGAAGCGGTACCCGATGAACGACGGCGGGGATCACACGCCGCCGTACCCCACCGGCTAGTCTGTCCCGCGATCGCGAGGCGGTGTCTGCGCGACCGCAATGCGAACGGTGAGCCAGCGTGAGCCAGCATGAATTAATTGGATGCAACAATGTAACAGCCGCGGCAGTTTGCGCACAGTCACTGGTGACCTGCGCCGATTTAGAGCAACAAATCGAACGATCCTTCTGCCCCTTCAAACCGTTGACGAACCTGGGGAAAAGGTTTGCTATTGGTGGGAGGATTGGATACTTACCGACATTGCGCGATGTAGGCCTGCGGCGATGTCGCGGACGCTCAGACAGAAAACATGTGCGTCCGTTTCGTTGTCGCGTATTTCGGCTGCCGGCACTCGGCGTGGCGGCATATCGGCAGCACAAGCGCGGTTCGGGCGGGCACCGCGTGCGCATGCGCACATTCCGCCATGTGGCGCACGTTTATTTCTATTGAATCCGTTGGGCGTGCGTGCGTCGTGCGTCACTGGCGGCGGCAGCGCGCCTTAGAGTGAGCACCAACGTTGAGCGACGTCAGGTTCACTTGGCGCCAAGTTGCAGAACGAAGATCATCATACGGGATCTGCCTTGTTATCTCCAGAACTAGTCCTTTTGTGACTTACTTCCTAAATTGTAACTGCTCTCAAGATAAACAGCTGTCTGAAACGCCAGCGGTTCAGAGCGAGATTGGGCAGCTGGGTCTCCGAAACAACTCGGGAAGGTGAGAATATTTATCCTATCCTTATTTATCCGAGGAGTGGTTGATTTCACTACTGGCAAGTTTGCGCACGGTTTCAAAAAAAAAAAAAGTTGCATATGACTGCGCTTCCACCAACTTGAAACTGTACTTACTTATGTATGACCAACTTCTTCGCTGGTTTACGACTTCTAATTGGCTTGCATGCAGCGCCTGACCCTGCACAAATGAAATTACCCCGCCAAGTTCTGTAGTGTTTCGTGTGCGAAACCGATCCCCAACCCTCCCAAACAATATATCGCCACCAAACCCGAAGTTCGCGGGTTCGAACGATGTTGCAAGGAGATCGTCATGGACAGAATTAACCGGCCTTGCTAGAATTGTAAATATTTTATCGGTATCTCAGAAAGCCCTCAGGCCCCTCCAAAACTCCACGGATTTTGTTTTTCGTCCATCGGCTCACTGGAAAATATTCGACCGAAACCTGGATGAATTTAGTCTCCCTGAGGCAGAGGACCAGAACCGGCACAAACCTTCGCGAGCTCAGGATACCGGTTCAGATCAAGGATATCCTGAGGCACGAAGGTTTGAAGGAATTGATTTATTATGCCTCTGGGAGACTAGATGAATTCGCCTTCAACCCTGTCCGCATTTATCGCAAACTCATGCACTCAACGCCCTTTATTTTTCTGTTTCGAAGACGGCGCCTGCCCACCAATTCAAATAATACTTGTATGAGTACGTACTTTGGACCTATTTTGATAGTCGACTCGCCGATAATCGTACGCGAGTCGCCTAATATTCCTGCGAGCGCTGCCGTCAGCACCCACGCCAAACCCTAACGTATGTAACTCTATGTAACTCCTTCTAACCTCCTACGCGATTCGACAGTGTGGAAGTTCCTTTCTCGATAGAGCAATATGGGTCCAGTGTCCGATCGGAGTTTCACGCGCCCAGGAATTCAAATTTAGACCGATGTGGGCGGGCCGCATCCCGACACGGCCCTGCACATCCTTCCCGCTTGGGCAAATGCCAAAGAAGTAACTAATTAAATATATTCCGACCGACCTACCGCTTTGAGCGGGACGGTAGCATGTGCTCTGGAGCGCCTGCAAAAAGCAACGCCCGGACATCTACGACAGGAACGAGGAACGTTCCTTGTCTCCCAAATGTCTTCGACGTTATCAGCGAAAAAAACTCCACAGCTTGAAGGGCACGCCGAGGATTTGCGGGGCTCGCGTATGTTGCGGCTGCACGGGACGTATGTTCCTACCTGCTAACCATTGGCCAACCATGGCTAAATAGACTCGCCGCTGACGTGCACGTCCGCGCGCCGCCGGCAGCGCCAAAGCGGCGTGTGAAACTCCCCGCATCCCTCGTCATCTCAGCATCTCAGCATCGGGTAGATGCAAAGGGCAATTGGGCCCGCTTGACATTTATCCATGTCATTGCAACCGCAGCCAGTGAGCGGGCGCAGATTGGGATAATAGAAAAGCTACACTAAGTCCGTGAAACCCGTCGGTGTCATGCGACCAGCGCCAATATTTTCTGGTGGACGTGATCGAGACCTTCCCTCCATTGCTTACTTCCAAGCTATCTGCCTTCCATGAGAATATTGAATGTTTCCATTTCAATGGTATCCTGCAATATATTACTTACAAATTACTTATGATTTTGTACCGGCGTTTCGTTGGAACGACTCGCTTTCAAACAACCGCGGCTGAGACGAAGAGGACTAGTGTACATGACGGAAGCAAATCGCCAGAGAGCGTCGATCCCCGGAGTCCGTACCACCATGGAACTTTTATCAGTGTTTTACCAAGCCAAAAGAATTGGACAAGAATCGGATCGAGTGACGGCGCTATAAATTCTCTCCATTCTCGCTTGCAGCAGGTGTCGGCCTCGGCGGTTGTAAGGGTTGTCCAATTGTCAGTCAGCAGGTAGCACAAGGCCAAGCTCAGGTTCGTGTGTGACTCATATGGGGCTCCGAGTCGGACCACTGGAAATACCAGTGACCAGTCACCCAGCGGGGACCAGCCCACCGTGGGCACGTCCTGTGCTGTACGGCATCCCGCGGGACAGGCGAGACTCGGGCGAGACGCTGAATTTACTTCCTGTAGTCTTGCGCCAGCGAAGGTGAGCTATTTTCAACGCCCAGGTACTATTCGAGCAAGTGCTTGAGGAACCAAGTAGTAACGTACAACGGGTCAACCGCATCCTGTCTGCACTTCCATTGCCCAAAGTCCCCGAAAGGAGCGGGGGAGGTTTGAAGCCAGTCCGAGCCAGCAAGTAACGACGTCCGACGCAGGGATCGCCATTGCGGAAGTTAAATAACACCTGAACAAGACATCGATACCGGAACCAGATGGAGGAGAGCACCCGGAGCAAACTCGGTCCCTCGGGAGACTGCGCCCACGAAAGACGGTTGCGCGGTTTGGCTGGGCTTGAGTATGGAAAGGATACGTACTACGAACGGGGGACGCGGCCATTATGGATCCGGAGTAGCGGCTAACCGGAACTAGTTGCGTTTTGCATTTGGGTGTTTGCGTTGACGGCAGGGGAAACGCTGCGAACCGGAACAGGATCCGATACTATACCAAAAAAAACAACAGCAACTTGCAAGCAAGAGTCCTCGGAAACAAGGAACACAAAAGTCCAATTGAAAAGGACGCCGTCGAACGAGTTTCGCGCTGACGTCGCACTGCCGCCTGGCGCCTGAGGTGGAATGGAAGAACGTTCGAATACCATTATACACCGCTGTTCCCAAGCTGGCCCTGTAACATAGCAGATACGGTACGGAGCGAAGAGGAGAAAGCTGTGGTCACAAGTAGAAAGTCCGATAGTGGCGCCCATATTTGCCCTCGGCTAGACCCGACCCGTGAATTTCTTCATGCGCGCGGTTCTCGGAATTCCAAGGTTTGGCGCGGCTGCCAGTGTGAGGGCTATTCGCAAGATGCAAGGTTGCGGCAGTTCTAACAAAGGCGTCCTCAAGCGTCCGCAATCTCTAGGCTATCCAGATCTGTGCCTTTGGCTGATTTCGTCCAGGCGTGAGACTAGGTACCCATTGAAGAAGCATTAGAGGCAATGCTTCCGAGGCTGGGAAAGAACTATTCTCTTCTGTAGCGATGACGGGATGCACTAATACAATAATTAGAACAACGCCGGCCTTTGTCTCCAATTTTGTTGTTTTTCTTCACAGAAGAGGTTTAGCGAGCCTCGTGTGCGGCCCTTGTTCTACATGTTCCAGTTCATTTCCACTCTCATAGACGCCTCTTTTCAATTGTCCAAAAACGCGACGATCCTTGTCTCAAAACAAGTAACAAACAAAGTGATGTAATGGCTGAGTACTGAGTAGATTCAGAGCCTTCTTGCACCGCTTTCACCTAGTCTGAGCCACCGACTTCTTTGATTGGACGGAAAAGCCTCCGCACCTAAGACAGAGAGAGTTTCCTGAAACAACAAAAAGTCGTGAGAGCTGCCTCGAGGCTCGTCATGAGACGCCGGCCAAGTTGCCGTTTCATTTCGCGATACACGGCCGCAGTTTCGTGTCACCGCGCCAATTCAGCCTGAAAAGGCATTCATGCGGTCAAACTGCGCCTAGTCGAGGACCCGGGAGAATGTCGGGATGAATAACAGAGGCGAAAAAGGGTTATTGCATATCGAGGGTTTGCTTGGCCGACGAGGCGAACTGAGACGCAGGCGATATGCCCTTCTCCATTGCGTCCTGCTCCGAGGTAGGTTGTGCGGCGCGCTCCGCCGCATTCGTCGTGCTCGGCGTATGCCAGAGGGACGCGACGTACGTAAGACCCTTCGCGGCGAGTCTGGTACCGATCCATTGTGCCAGAGAGGCGCCAGGGACAAGCCCCATGATATCCTTGACGTCCCAGAAATCGCGGTGGTGCGTGATACGACCTTGCTCATTGAAGGAGAGCCGGGTTATTATGTGCAATTGGAAATGGAATGGGGAAGGGACGGTCAGCGACGTTCCAGGGATGGGTAGGCCTGGAGAATTAGGGTGGGAAAGCCCGTACGAGGCCGCTGAATTGGCGACGAGCGAATCGGACGACGGCTGAGCCCGATAATTGCCCTCGCGGTGGATGCCGGGGAGAACTAGTATGTTTAGAGTATGTTCTACTATGGTCTTCCTGTGTCCGTCTGCCGCATCACTTGAGTAAAGCTTGAATGTTCTGTGGGCGCACAAACGTACCAAAACTCTCGTTTTCACAAATGTCGCCAATCTCCGTCCAGACACGTAAAGCCTGGAACAAGGGGTCGTCGATATTCCGCGCCAAGAATCCTGCCCGCGGAGGCTGTAGGCGGAAGAGGGTACAAATAATGGCGATCGGCCTTGGAACGTCGATAACGCTTAGCTGTCGAGAAAGCTGATGAATTTCCGTGATAACAGATCGCGAGGTGGCCGTCAAAACCGGGTTTTCATAACTGAGGGAATCGTCAGGACGGCGCAACGAAAATGTGATATTGCTCACACTAATTAGAACACAAAATGAGGCCTCGGTAAAATAAGGTCTGATACAGAATGGGCTACTCACTAGCACTGGACTCGTAGAAACGCTCCACTGCATCGGAAGACGCGGAACTTTCGCCGTACATTGTCGTGCAGACATCCAGAGCGGTCGCGTAAGTGGAAGACATGACGGACATATTAGAGTGGTTTGAAAGGGAATGCCGAGTTAGAGCCGTGTCCTTCTCTTTGGGAGACGGCGTAGTCGGTGTGGAGTTGATCATGGTCGAAGGTATCCAGTTGAACGTGAAACCCAACGACTTGCGTGTCGTTGGGGCGGCAACCTCGGCCCGTTTGCTCGTGCTTGTCTATGTTTCTCTGCACCTTCCACCGGCACACATTTCAAATCTCAACCTTCAGTTTCGCTCGTGTTTCTGAGATTCTTGATTGCTCCCTGCGTTAGGTGGACAGTCAATTCTGGCAGCTCAACTAGTCTCGTACCAAACCCTCATGACATCCCAATTTGGGAACCCTGTCATGAGGGTCTGGGCGTAAGCCAACCACTTAGCCGTACCATTGCGCTATCAAATTTTGATGCCTTTTTGATGCCAGTTACCACGGTCTCTTCGCCTGTATTTTGCTTGTGTACACCACCCTAACGTGTTTTCACCTTGGAAAAAATAAATACCGGTGAATTAAAGCTGTCCAAATCAATTTCCCTTCTTTTTGGCGTATTCG
Source organism: Mycena leptocephala (assembly GCA_029378395.1). NCBI lineage: Eukaryota > Fungi > Basidiomycota > Agaricomycetes > Agaricales > Mycenaceae > Mycena > Mycena leptocephala. Next base: position 18,053 of record JARJLF010002231.1, read on the forward strand.
TGCCCCTGGTTTTGGGAAACGCCTGTAGCAGTCACGTGTATCAACGAGCATCTCAATTTCTTAGTGCCCTCGTTTTTTTGGACCTTTTCTAAAATTCGTTGTTGCCTTCTGGTCGCAATTTCACTCAATCCATGGCCCTTTCCATTTTTTTCTACTTGAAATACGCATGTAGAGGCGAAGTATAGGCGTGGTAACTGGCATCAAAAAGGCATCAAAATTTGATAGCGCAATGGTCCGGCTAAGTGGTTGGCTTACGCCCAGACCCTCATGACAGGGTTCCCAAATTGGGATGTCATGAGTGTTTGGTACGAGACTACAGCTCAACTCACGTCATACACCTTTTCACTGGAGTTTCTGAACTTTTCTGGGAGTATGTACCTTCCGTTAACTTCCTCTGCCAGCTTCTGCCAGTCGACTATCTTGCACTCGCAGGGGCAGGGGCTTTTGGTGCTTCTCGTTTCACTCAAGTTTCACTGGCATCAGTGTCTACTTTCCTTGCTACTTATCTCGTCAAGTGATAAGGTATTTGCTGGCAATGGATCATTGATACAATATTGCTTGCTTCTTTCTCAGTTCTCATTGGTTCTCAGCTGTTTTTCGTACCTGAATACTCTGGTTTCAAGTGCGCCATGACCGCTTCAGGCGCAAGAGTCGGTATTCAGCGACGATCCTTGATGATTCCGATGTTCGCTCTGATGGCAGTGACCACGAGATTTTCGCTCTGACCCGGCTTTCTTACGCCCCATGACCGTAATCTCAGATAGTCTCAGACTGTCGAGAGCACCGGAGGAATGGGGATGATGGCGGAAATGATGGCGGATTCGTCCGCGGCGGAATTCCCACGGTTGCACGAATATTCGTCCACAGAAATTGCAGGTGTCTTGCAGCGAATTCCGTGGAGGATATTCCCTGCAGTGATTCTCCTGAACTATTTTTCGCACATTTGCCTGGAGCAAAATGCGTGAATGAAATTTCCTCGAGTTATCTTCGTGCACAAATTTTGAATGTTCTTACTGAAGCGAATCCCCTCCATGGAATTTTGACTTCTTGCTGGAGGGACTTTACTGGAGCAATATTTTTATATGTGTCCTGGACCTATCTTCCTTCACAGCATCTGTTAATTTCCTCTAGTCCTTTCGCTGCAGAAGTTCTCATTTCGTGTTCAACTTACACATTGCTTTGGCTGTAATTAGCACGCCGCAGGTTTCCTCTCAATGTTCAATGGCTTCTCCGTTCAGAACGAGGTTGCGAGTGGGAGGTCAGTAAAAGAGACTACAGTGAAGGTATTGTTGGTTTGGTATAGTTGGTAACTTGCGTAGTCCTTATATTTCCTCACTTCTTGCAGGTTGTTGGTTCAAACCCTACGGACCTTTTTTATTCATTATATTTTCTGAGTTGAGTTTTTACTCACCATCTCGATCGACCTTGTTCAGACCCACCAAATATGTTTGACGTTTAGGGTATGAAGCTGGGAATTGCAGAGGGAGAATTCCATCAAGGTAAACCAAGGAAGATAAAATGGACAGCCTCGTGGAGGAATTTTAGTGAAAGAAATTTTGTTAATGCAAAAACGTGTTGTAACAGGTAACGTCCGTTCTCAGAAATTTCTTGGACCGAAATCACTGGACGGTTTTTGCTGGAGATGGATCATTTTCAGTGGACGGAATTAGCTGCAGGAAAAAAATGAATTTTGCTGCAGGGATATCCGTGCACAAACTCAGCTGGAGCGAAATTTCTGGACCACAATCAGCCATCAAATCCGCCATCAGTCCGCCAGTCCGCCATCATCCCCATTCCTCCGTCTCTTTTTGTGATATTCCGTATTCCGGTGATTTCCCTGTCAGGTCTCTTCCCGAATCTGTTCCCGATTCACGTCCGACGCTGCAATCCATGGAAGAATTGGACTGCCTTCCTATGACCTTATTGAACGATATTATGGTCGATGCTGAAGACTCTGTCACGTTTGTGAGCACATATAAGTTGAACCGCAGTTTTAACTATGAGGGCATAGTCACTAACGCGATGGTTACTGAGTTGCACCGAGCGGATATGGATAATAAGTTCATTGTTTCATGGCCGCAAGATATAGCGGGCTTTGTTACCCACATTTAACAGTTAAACGGATGTCAGAGATGTGCTCACTGCATGACGTGCGGCGCCCAAACACAAGAACGACTTGGTTCACGCGCTGTTAAGCCACTCTTGTTCCGCAAACTGTCGCGGATTCCACTCTGTGTTGTTATTCAGTCGTCGCAAAACGGACAGGGAGGTGCTGGCAAGTCCCCGAACCCTTTCTTCTATCGACCGCGCGGAAAGTGACAGAAAAAGTAAAATAGCGTCTGTTTCATTCAACACAACATCCTATCGACCGCGCGGAAAGTGACAGAAAAAGTAAAATAGCGTCTGTTTCATTCAACACAACATCCTGACATTGGTAAACGACAGAAAAGTGTCGGAGCCTTGGTCCGACTGGCAGCCCAGTTCTGCTGCACAAGCAATAACATGTCTAATCCTGAGTACCGCGGACGCGACGTGGGATAAACTTCGCGAACAAGACGCTATCACATGCCTCCGAGATTTTCTACAGACTGAGACTCTGGAATCGGTGGAAGGTTTATTCGCATCTAGAACTTGGATGCTCGTCGAATATCTCGAGTAAGTTCCGAGCATATATGGATCTCCCCAGGTAGCTAATTTCCGCATATCAGCCATCCGCAAATAGATGCGCAAAAGTTCGGATTATTCCTGATAAGCTGGCTGCTCAGGGGAGGTATCAGCCAGAGGAAGTCCGTCACCAACACTGCGGGTATGCGGGATGCACTGGAAAGATGCCTGAAATCGGAGGATGAAGAGGTCACGGCGCACGCAAAGGAATTGATGGTAAAGTTGGGGTCAAGCCTGAGTCGAAGACGATGAACATACTGTATGTACAATATTTTCCGTTAAGTCGTACATTTCCCCAGCACAACCAGCACATCCTCAGTCCACCCCCAGACAAACCCCATCTTCTACAACGTGAGGAAAAGAGCTGCAGCCACGGTAGCCATGGTGCCAATGATATACCCGTTAAACAATCGTCGGGCTGATCCAGTGGGGGTCGGAATAGGAACTGACGCCGAGGACATCCCATGGCTTCCGGGGCTAGTAACAGATGCCCCAGAGCTTGCGGTAGACAGACCAGCTACAATGGCCGATGATTCGGCCGCCAAAGTAACGCCCTGGATAATTGATCAGGCATGGCGCGCTAACGGGATGACAAGAAGGACAAACAAAACTCAGACATAGACTCTCCGCGCCATTGATGGCGGTCTGTTGGTCGGCGCCTTGGCAGGCAGCTTGAATGCACGCAAAGGTGCTCTGGACAAACGGCAAGCTCTTGCATAGGCAAGTCAAATCTGTTTGCTGGCATCCCCCAAGATTGGCGGGGTCGTTTAAACAATTGTCTGCGCAGCCTGAACTGTGCGTAAGTTTCTACTGAGGAGAAGGTCAGAGTTTTTAGCTAACCATTGGTCGGAAATCCGGGAAATGCTTGACGAGGATAGTGGGCAGCAGATACGGAGAGTAGCGATACAAATGCAAGGACCGCAGTGAAACGCATTTCACGATACCAAGAGGTGCTTCTTGCTTCAAGACACTTTATGCTAGTGTACTTATGGCCAGTCGTGGGATGCCACGTCGGATACGAACGAGACGGGCTAGGAAGCAGGTACAGCGGAATTTGGATGAAAGATGGCCGACTTGTTGACGTGGGGCATCTAGGAGCGACTTGTAATATCAGCTCTTTCAACAGCTGGAACTATTCTTGCGGTAGAATGTTCGGAGAAAGCGTCTAAGTCGATGATGAACCCGGGTAATGATAGTTTCTCGAGGGGATTCGGACTCGGAGGGGTTGGAACAGTTAGTTGCTTTGATTTGAGCGCATTTGAAGACAAAATGAGATGGCACAAATGGGCGAATGCCATGGACTGAGGATGATCGAAGGAAAGAGCAAGCGCCGAACATTACGTCAGCAGCCGGCGAGAATCAACTTTGGTTCAACTCCTACGTATAAGCAGGGCGAAATCTTTGATTCAAACTACCGGGGTTCCAGTTGGGCACAATAAGCGCTGGGACATTTTTAACCTAGAACTTAACTGGCAATGTTTCGATTCCATCTGAATGAACGTCTTTCCGTAGTCTCCAATGGGAGACTCTCCACCGATATCACCACTGCGAGTCGCCAATGATTCCCTGCTTCTCCGCGCCGGAAGGAATCAAAGCTTGTTCAGATACCAATTCAAGTGAAAGCCGCAATTCCCGCAAACAGATCGCAAGTCAACTGCGCGATACCTCAACTGAAATCAAGCCATCGTGGGCTCCTGGTTTGTAAGTCATGTTGTTAAGCCAACGCATCTTTCTCTACCTCATATAAATCTCAGCGAACGGCGTCTCTCTTTCCTCTCCTCGACCACCCAACTCGCCTCTGATATGGCCGGCTTTCCCTTGAACCTCACTCTAGGCCCAATCATTATTGGCGCTTTCTTCTCGGTTTTCTTCTTCGGTCTAATATGCATGCAAACAATCTACTACCTAAAACGATTCCCGGACGACATATTCTTGATCAAGTTCACCGTGAGGACTGCTCGATATATACTCCTCCTTTAATATTTTAACGAGCCCGTAGGTGATCTCACTGTGGTATGTCCATATAGTCATGAAGAAGACTCGATGGACTGTGTCCCAGGATCCTACAGCTCGTCTACACCTGCTTCATCTGCGAAGGAGCTTATACTATGAGCGTCAGCGATTTCGGGCGAACGTCCGCCTTGCTATACACTCCCATAGGGCTCAACCTTGCAGTGCTCATGGGGTAACATACTATACTTGTCTCTCGTTTGCAACTCAGGCTGATGTTTGTTTGTTTGTTAAGGTCCCTCACTGGTCATGGAGTCCAGGTTGGTGGTTTTGTTTCCCGTTACAGGACATCTAACAGAAAACCAGGCCTTCTTCGTCGCTAGGATATACAAAGCCACTGGGGCATTGTACATATCCATCTTTCTATGGACTGTCGTCCTGTTTCTCCAGAGCATTTCCCTATTTTTAACGGTTCAGGAATTTCGGATTGATTCCATCCCGATTTTGGGCTTTCGATTCAAAACACTTCTCAATGCGCTTTTTTTCGGGGACGCTATTCTTGATATCGTCAATGCCGTTGTCCTTTGCTTTTATCTGAAGATTCAAAGTCGAACGGCCTTCAGTCAAACGTTGGTATTCAATCTCCATTATTAAAATGTACTCAACGTACGGCCTGTCTCAGTACTACGGAGGTGCTCGATCGTTTGGTTATTTACACTCTTCGTGAGCATGGTTTCCGCCACTCTCCACACTGAATGCCCACACCTTCACTGTACAGAAACGGGACTGGGAACAAGGTTGGCATATATTGAAACGTATGTATCTCGCTTACTTTTTACTGCCAGTCTGGTTGCCCTTGCAACCGCCATTTCGGTGAGATATTCAACCAAACGGCACTTCCCAGTTCTCATTTTTCCAGTTCCGAGTAGCTCCGAACGACAGTGGATATTTAATATGTTTTTTCACAAGACTATGGCTCAAATTACTTCAGATATTTGGACGATGTTCTTTATGGCTCTGCCTGGCTCCTTCGGAAGCGCGTTATTGGCCAATGTCAACAATCGAAACAGCACTTCTCAGCCGAGCTCTGCCATGTCGAGTAATATAAACGACCACGCACATGAAGCCAGTATTCAATTTCGTGTCGTGGTATGCCCACCCTTCCTTCGTTGTGGTAGTACTTGACCGAATTACAGCTATCAAGGGAAGAAATAACTTCCACGGAGACGGTGAAACCTGGGAGAGATGGCCCAAACCACTCAGTTCGTACGACGTCGTCAACATTCTTACCCAGGTATCAGATGGAGTTGAACAAGGTTTCTGCGCAACGGGGCATTTACGCAGTTTAGGACTGAGTTTGATAATAATTGAATATGGACATGTATACTTTTTTCGACGCTCTGTCTTGCTAGGATTTGCTCTCAGCTTTCATTTTTGCTTCGGCAGATCCTTCTTCATCGATCACCGCGCGCCGCAGCCGGGCCGAGGCGCCGCGACTGCCATCAGTAAGTATCATTTCAACGGCAAGGGGCTCTCCCCTCGGTGCGGAGCGGTACTGTGGCCGGCGACGCTGGAGCTTCCGCTGTGCCCGCCGGTGCCGGCGTCGTGCCGACTGCTGTCTCGATGAAAATCTGTCTAAGAACTTAAAAGAAGACCAGCAGCCGAAAAGAAAATCACTCACGGCAACAACAGACTCAGTTAACAATTGAAAAGCCGCATGAGAGGTAGCGGCGAGCCGCTCGGAATTTTCAGTCGAAAGGTTTTGAATTTTTTGAATTTTTTTTGTTTCAGCGCCCCAAAACGACTGGTTCGAGTCTAATCTGAGTTACCTCGCTTTGTTGTCACGTACCCTACAATCATCCGCAGTGATTCTTCACAGGCCAATCCATGTGTTCAAGACCAGCTACTTCAAGTTTCAACGCCTTCGGCAGCCTCTGGCTTCAGCCGAAACAACTGGAAAATGCAAGTTGTACATAGATGCCGCCGTACATATAGGCGTATATACAGACTGACAGGAAAATGGGCAGGAAGAGCAGGTAAGCAATAGATGGGAGGCCAAGAAAAGAATATGCACAACTAATTTATAAGGAAGTATTTGACTAGCAGAGAAAGGAGGTTACCACCACCTTGCCCACTTACCCGGGCTCCCGTCAAGAGGGTTCGGGCTATCGTACAGAGTCCCCTTTCCGTATAGCCCGGCTGGGCTGTCTCGTCCTACAGCACCGAGACTGCTTAGCTCTTCGTCCAGCAAAGTCGACGGATCGTGAGGGTCAAAAATTCCCCCACGGCTGCCACCAGGCGTTCGAAAAGGGGATGCGCTCAACGTGCCTCCACCTGGTGTCCGGAAAGGCGAGCTGCCGTCGACGGAAAACAGCAGCCTTTTAGGTGTCATTGGGTGCGCCGACGAGGAAGCGGCGTTACGCTTCCGGGAAGGCGTTCGCAAGAGCTCGGATGGCTCATCGGCGTCGTAGTCGTCCTCTCTCTGGGCTGAAAGCCGCGTGGATGAAGATACACCATAGACCAAGGTCGGTGGAGGTTCCAAATGCGATTTGTAGTGAGCAAGGCTAGCCGGTGGGCTCATGTGCAAGCCCTTGTGGGACAGGGGAGTGTGCATTGGCGAAATCTGTATCTTGCGGCGATTGTTATTTCGCGGAGGCGTCGATGGACCCGCGACAGCAACCGATACCTTCGCCTTCTTACGCTTTCCGGCCTTATTGACAGTCCTCGCAGCAGTAGCCGTTTTGCGACGGTGTAGCGTCGGAGAAGTGGCCATTTTAGCCAACGGTCGAGCCTTAGAACGAATCAGCAACCTAGAGACGATAGAGCAGAAGTGTTACTACCTGGACCTTAGGCTTCTCCTTCATCATCAGCCTATTTGTTTGAGAAATGAGCATCAACGGCACGTCGTCCTCATCGTTATCCGATTCATCCTGAGCGGCAGACTCTTGCAGCTCAATTCCAGGTTGCAACACCTCGGTTTCGCCTGCAGACGGCGAAGACTCGTCCCAAAATTGGACCGGACGTAACAGCGACCCCTCAAAGACTCTGTCTTCTCCATCTTGTTCGCCTGCATCATCTGCATGAGTCGCTTCATCAACGCCAGTGATAGTGACAGAGGCGTTGAAAGTCGAGCCCTCGAGCCCCTTCTTTTCGGAATCATTCCGAAAGTCCGGTTGGTCAGATTCGTGGTCCATTTCGCTGGAAGGAATCGGACTAGACGAGCTGCAGTTGGGGGTGAGAGCAGGGACAGAAGCCGAGGACGGGGTAGAAGGGCGAGTAGGTCGCTCCGCCGTTTCAGGCGTAGAGATAGGTGCCACAGGGGAAGTGGGCTCCGTATTGCCGACTTCTTCCTCACTCTCGACGTCGCAGTCATCGTCGGCCTGCTCTCCAGCCGGTGCAGTAGCAGAGGGTACGTTGGAAGCAATCAAACGATACGAAGTGTTAGGGAGCGGAGGAAAGATGATTTCGGAGGGCACGAAAGCAGAAGGCGCGGACATGCAACTCTCATAATAAGTTTGATGATGTGTAGTAGGCCGAGTGAGGATTTTGGGTTTCCCTGGCGGATGGACTAGTGCAGGTAAGAGGCCAGGAGGCTGCTCCAAAGCTGGGACAGAAGAAGGGAAGGGAGCAATGGGCGGAGTCGTCTTTTTCGGCCGTTTCGCACTCTTCTTTGCTAGTGCACTGGGACTGGTCTCCTCCTCTTCGACTTCTTCAGCAGGTCGTTTCTTCGGTCTGGGCCGAGCATTCGCCACCCCACGTTTTGGCATAGTTCCAGGTTTCCTGTACCCTCCATCTACAAAACAATGCAGATCTTCGTCAAAGATTGCCCAATGTGATCTCCCGGCGGAACGTTCCCGGCTGATTTTACGGAAATGAACGGTGGTGCTCAGTACATGTCGTATACTGTTCATCCAGGTCCGCTCGCCGCGTTTGAAATGAGGATAGACAATGGCAATCCATTCATATATCTCCTGCAACGTGAGACGATGGTCTTGAGAAGACAGGATGCCTGTCCGATGAGTGCAGCATAGGAGTGGTGAGGCCTCTGATCGGAGTAGGGGCCTGGAGGCAGCTTATACGGGGGGGCCTTAGGCTCATCCCCGATGAGCTCGTCCATGGGTCCAGGAGAGGAGACTATATTAACAAGCCGAGTCGCCGGGGAGGAAGCCGGAGACGATGCATCCGGAGGAGAGGAAGGAGGAAGAGGAGTCTTTGCGAGAGAAGGTGAAGACCGTCCAGACGTCTTTATGGGTGTCGTGAGCTTCCCCGATGAACTTGCTTGTGCTTGTGCACTTCTGAACGGCAAGGACAAGAACTGACTCTGTGATGCATATGCACTGTAATAGAAGTAGGGATAGGGATACGTGAAAGCGGAAGCACGGTTGGAAACGGGGGCGGGGGATGGCGACTCTGCTTTTATAACAGGTGGATCAGGCTGTGTGAGCCGTCAGTATGGATTCACAGCGGAGAATGAAGCACGGACTCCCGTATAAGACGTGTGTTCACGGTAGTATTTACTGCGCATAGGCGTTACTGGTGGAGCCTGCCCGATCGTTGGTGAGCACAAAAACGTGTCAAAAACACACAACAACTCACTTCTGAGAGTGAACTGTTAGACGGTATGCCCATGTCGCGTGAGTCGCCGTCTGGATTAGCAGACGATGCTGGCCCAGCGCGGGAAGGCGACGCGTCAGGAGAGTCGACCTGTGGCAACGTTGTCCAGGTGGGAGCATCCTGGTCGCGCTTCTTGGTCCGCTTCTGCCTGCGGTTCAGGCGCTGGCGCTCGAGGACCATCTCCATGCTGTCGAACTGACGGGGCCCGGGAGGAAGGGACTCCTCCTCGGGTTCAGGCTTGACGGCGGTGGGGTCAGGGGTAGGAGACGCGTCGCGTGTGGAAATGGAACCCCCACGGGAAAGCTGGCGCGTAAAAGGGGCAGTTGAGCTGCTTGCGCGAGAGAGTGAGCGGGACTCTGCGGCCGAGGGGGGTAGTTGGCTGGAGACGCGTGAAGAGGTCGCGCTCTCCGCTGTCAAAAACTGACGCATTTGGTCACTGCGCCTGTTGAGATCTTCGCGGGTAATTCCCAGCGAATTTAAAAGCTGGGAAATGGGGGAAGTCTCTGGGTTGGCCATAGGATGGGACGTGTCGAGGGTGCCAGGAGGTCCAAGTTCCTGTCTGACAACGCCAGCGAGTAAGAAAAACGACTGGGTCGTTCTAGGACGAGAACGACGCGAAAAGCGACAAGAAAGAAAATAAAGCGGTCGACAGAGGGCACTCTCGGGGTCGACTAAGTACAAGAGTAGGGTGTCACAATTGTGACAACTCAGCCCAATTGGGTATCTACAGTAAAAACTCCGACATCATCGTCTGCGGCATTCTCCGGCCGTCCATGATCCGCAAACTTAGGGGTTGAATTCTGCTCAAGTCGTCACAGGACATATTCCACAAACAACTCTGTCACTCACCATCCTCGTCGAGTAGCGTCCCTTCATCCAAGCACGCCTGTATAAATTCGGCGATGACTAGATGCCGTCGTTTGGGTCTTTATGTTCCGTCAGTCATTTGTCGCTCAAAATCAGCAGATACGCACTTGGACGTCCGCTTCATGAGTTCTACCCGACGACTGTCATCCCGCTTATCAATAACTACGTGGGTAAGTTTTGATTCGTCGAGGTCGACGACTTTGCCTCCATTGTCCGCAATGAGTTTGGCCAAATCGACAAAGCTAGGCCACATCAGCTATTGAGCAGAAAGAGAACGAATATCTTGCCTTTGGTCTACAGCATCCTCTTGTTTGGCTTTGACGCTCATTCCATTCTTGCGCGCATTCTTAGGCGAATCGAGATAGAAGCACCTAAAATAATTTCTCAAGTCAAGTTGATGGGAGAAAAAGGCACAACAAACAAGTGCTTGAATATGAGGTCCTGGTCATATTCCATGGCATCCTCGTCCTCCCCCATCTTGGTATCTTCCACGGCTTCTTCCTGCAGAAACGTCGGTGGAAAAACTTTGCCAAATAGGATAAAACTAACGTCTGGCTGGTCCTCGTGGGATTCGATTGGTTTAGATGCAGGTTTGACCTTGAGCCAGTCATCTAAATCGTCATCCGGTTCCTCCTTGGTAACGTCCGCGTTGTCTGAATCATTCTCCGTCTCCGAGTCATCGTCTATTCCACCTGGAATGAACTTCTTCTCGTCCTCTTCGACTTTGAACCAGTCTGCGAGAGCTGGATCCACCTCCTCGGCTTTGGGTTGAATAACGTCTTCGTCATGCTCGGTTTTCGATGTACTGGGTCCTGCTTCTGCATCTTCCATTTTAGTATCATCTTCATCGTCTCCATCATCATATTCCTCGCTATCGATACGCGAAGATGTAGCGTGGAAAAAGTATCTAAAAACGCCATCACATATAAAAATTCCAAACACCAACAAAACTTACTTTTTGCGCCAAGGGCGCCAGCTGACCGAGAGCAATAGAGTCCTTTATCCAATGAGGTTTAACGACATCATATATATCCTTCTTGATGTAGTTTTGGAGTTCAAGATCTAATTTCGCTCAGCGTCGTGATAGGCACAACGAATGGCCACGAACGTTTTCTAGTCCCACCATAGACCAAGAAGATTGGCGATTGCTGTTTGGGGATCGTTGCAAGAGTTCCTCCATTAGCCTTGATTCTGCAAAAAGTTTTGTCAGAGAAGAAAACGAAGAAGCAGATCTCGACCAACAAGGTTGAAAGCTCTTTCTTGTCTTCTTCCCGAGTTTTCGAAGTAGGGTCGGCCATGACCACTGGCGGATCGAATTAGCGGCCAACTCGGAGGCGTGGTTAATTAAATCACCAAATGTGGTCCCTTCAAAGATGTCTGATACAACGTCGACACCCTTTAGCTTCTGCCCATGAAGGCCGGAATAACCTCCGGCTAATAGAATAAATAACAAGCGGTATGAAGCACGATTGTCGCAGACCTTCTTTGCGGTGATCTTTCGTTTCTTCTTGGTCGTGCTATCATGGCATGAGAGAACATCGATAGGGATTACCAAGAGCACGGAATACCCTGTATCACTCTCCATTTTCCTCTTCTTGACTGTCCGCAGACTTTCCATTATAGCTGAATGAGGAGCATTTCAGGAAGAAATCACAAAGAATTACGAAGTCCACCGCATACCAGAAGCAGGCATGCAGTCGGCAATGCTGAGATCATCCCGTATAGACAGCGCTCTCGGGAACCGCATAGTGTATCCCATATGGTATTGATCTACGGGAAGTCAGACCTGTAAAGATCACGACAAGGAAACTCGACGTGCCTGAAGTAACAATCTCCGCGGCTTTTATCTTTAAAATGAAAGAGCTGTTCGAAAGTAAGAATGACAAAACAAATACAATGACAAAATCACTCTTCTGGAAGAAGGTAAACGTCGCCTTTGTCTTCATGTGACTTTTTAGCAGTTTGAAGAAATTCTGGAGGATGTTTCGGATCCCAGGTCTTCCACGGTTTATCGCGCACCCAAACGTAGTCAGCGAACGACAATCCGGAGCCAATGCGGACGAAGGAGCTGTATCTAAAGCAGAGTCAAAACAGGCAAAGAAGCGTGTATGTAGGTGGAGTTTTACTTGGGTTCTTCGTCATCATCCGCCGGGTGCCGGTCATCGACGACCGCACAAATAAGGGTGGAAACACCACCACCGCGAGACCCACTACCATAATTCGCAGCTGCAACAAGATGAATTTCCGATCAAACCGGCATCTCAGCAACTCACCGACAACTAGAACGTCTACTGTCTCCCCCATGTTGTCCTTTGCCGTTGTTAACGGGTACGGTGGAGGTGAAAATGGTACATACCATGTATTCAGGCTTAACCTTTATCCAATCCATGTTCCTGCCATTCAACACGTACTGGGAGGCCGGGTGTTTTATCACCAGGCCTTCTCCTCTAGCCTCCATAACTTCGTCCATCCGCAACCTCACATCCTTCGCAGTTTTGCCACGATACTCGGTCGCAAACTCAATCCGTCCCTTGACTCCTTCAAGCACGCCCGCATATTCTTCTTACGAGTCGAAGTGGACTTCTCAATCAGAGACTGGCCGTTGAGGTACAGCAGATCGAAAACTTTGACTAGGATCCAATCAGTTTCCTGTCCGCACAAAAGAAACAGGGGACCAACAGCACGGCCGCGGATTGTGCTCTTTTTTAGACTTGTCTGGGCGACGAATACAAAATTAGCGGAAGGAATGAAACCGAATTGTCGACGCACCAAGGGCTGCCGTCTTAAGCGTTCCGAAAGGGAGATTCCGTTGCGAAACGGGATCCCAAACCAACATCTCTCCATCCAGAATGATGCTGGTATGAGTTCAGTAGGAGTACGCTGAGAATATGATGGATAGTACTCACTCCTCAACGCGAGAGTCAAACGCCTTGTCGATATATGGGGTCAAACTCCCTACGGCGAGATGCTTTCCGTACAAGTATGTGTAATCCTTGCCCTTTCTATGAAATCAGAGTGAGACTGCAGTAAATGAAACAGGTGGCAAGAGAGACCTCGAGCAGTAGAAGTACTCGTTTCCTCGCTTGTGTAACTGCATCCGCTCACCATCGAGCTTCTCTTCGATGATAAATTCAGTTCCTCCCATTTCTTTAACGGTTCCTTCGATGGTTTTTGTGGGCCGCTTGCATAACATCGGCGCGAAGGCAGAACATAATTGCACGGCTTTATCCTGTGGAACGTTGGCCTGACTTGTGGATCGGAACAGTCATACGCACCTCTGCTCGCAGTCGGTGTGAAGGGTCCCAAAGCTCCCATGCAACTTTCTTCAGATCGGAGCAGGTATTATAAAGATCCTGGGCGTCCGGATGAAAAACTGAGAAAACCGTTGTTTCTTTCACAGAAATGACCATGTCTTTAGAGGATTAGTACAGTTGTTTGTTATGGACGAACGGGTCAACTAACCCTTCAGAATGATACGGACGATCCAACGCTGTTCCTCAGGAGTGGTGCGGTTATAAACCCGTTGTAGAATCTTGGACTGTGTATCTCTAACGGGCAATGTGAATATATTCCGCTTGAATGGTGTCAAGTTCGTACTGCTTGCCCATGTTTTTGGACAACTCGTCAAGTATATCGTTAAGTTCATCCACAGAAAGAGAACCCTCGATGACCGACGAGCGTTTGCTCACAACCTCAAAAAGGACAGTCGGAAAGTCGCCGGAGGTTTTCTGAGGATAACAGGGCTCAATTCCAAAGGCGGCGCCTGCAATCAGAAAACATACATCGTGTTCTGTTGGCTTCTTCCAGTTCAGGAGACGAATAGCGTCTGGATCTCTCACTCCCAGAGGGATTAGTTTGATGTAGGTCTTGGCCAGATTCTTCTCTTTCAAGCCGTACACCGCACGCTCGCGGTCTTTCTAGATCAGAATACACGCTCAAATTGGGTAGTGTCATCTCAGCGTCGCCTGAACTCGCCTGCGGAAGAATTAACCGTAAGACTGGATATAGGTCGTGACCTTTCTCGTCTCTCCAGTGCTATATGTCGACCTCAGGCGAATGTTGTGTGGCGCATCGCAATGGAACATACGTTGAACCAGGTGCTCATTAACTTCTTCCTTCTATCTTGCTTTCGTTCGTTTTGAAGTTTGTCAAAGAGGGCGACTAGGATGCCAAACGGAGCGCTCCCTGTGTTATGTGGCGCTGTTGGATATTTAGTCGGCTCATCTTCCTGCGGTCCAGGGGAGTTCGGCGCTGAAGATGGGGCCGGAGTTGCCTGCATCTTGGTGGTAAATTGCTTGAATAGTTCACCGAAGCTCTCTTATTGAAGTCGGTTGAGGTCGTTGGCACCTTGACTCGTTCCCACGGAAGCGCGTTCTTTGTTCTTGTTTTGCTGCAGCCTTCCTGGACACATTGACTTGACTCTTCGTGCGCGGTCAGCCTCCGCGGCTTTCTCAATCCTACTGCCATGTCTTCCCCCGACATTCCCCGTCTTCCTCGACGCAATGTGGGCGCGGATGACCCAAAGAGGATCGGTCTCTGGAAGATCGGCAGAACAATTGGTACAGGGAGCTCAGGTCAGTGTCCCATATCGACGCCATGGACGGAGCTCACTCTATAATTATACAGGGCGCGTTCGTATTGCCCGAAACTCCAAAACTGGTCAATATGCTGCGATCAAGATAGTCTCAAAGACCGTCCTCGATTCGACAGGTCTCTCAATCATCTGGTTGACGACATGGAGCATAGCCAACTCTCTCTGGAACGCGAGATTGTCGTCATGAAACTCATAGATCATCCGAACATCATGCGGCTATATGACGTTTGGGAGACTTCCACCGAACTCTACCTCATCCTCGAGTATGTCAAAGGTGGCGAGCTCTTTGAGCACCTCTGCAAAAAGGGAAGGCTACCAACCGAAGAAGCTCTGGGATACTTCCAACAGATCATTACAGCTATCGACTATTGCCACCAATTCAACATTGCCCATCGGGATCTCAAACCGGAAAACATTCTCCTTGACGAGGATTTCAATGTCAAAATCGCTGACTTTGGGATGGCGGCATGGCAGGCCAACGGAATGCTCAGCACCTCGTGCGGAAGTCCCCACTACGCAGCCCCAGAAATTGTCAGTGCCAAGGCGTACAATGGTTCGGCCGCTGATATCTGGTCTTGTGGTGTAATTCTGCATGCTCTGCTGGCGGGAAGATTGCCCTTTGACGACGAGGATCTTTGCGTCTTGCTGGAAAAGGTCAAAGAAGGAGTTTTCGATATGCCCAACGATATCGACCCTCTAGCGCAGGATCTCATCAAGAAGATGCTCACCGCGAATGTAGAAGATCGGATAACCATGGCAGATGTCCTTCTGCATCCCTTCTATACGTCCATCAAGCCCCGAGCAACCAACTCTGCGATCCCGGATTTGTACCGCATTGCTCGTCCTATAGGGAGTCTGGCGTCTATCGACCCTGACATTTTTGCAAACCTGCGCACGTTGTGGCATGGCGTTCCGGATGCGGAAATTGTAGAAAGCTTGCGGAACGACGAACAGAATTGGCAAAAGGGAGTCTACCATCTCCTTGTGGAATATCGCAACAAGCATTTTGAACATTATGACGAGGAGCGGGAGCTCGCGATTCTTCGGCGCAGGAAAAAGAAGACGAACGCTGCAACCTTGCCGAGGAGCCTTTCTCAAGAGATGGATCTAGGACCTTCACATTCTTCCCTCCCACCTCGTGATGGGCCTCCGACTCCTAGAAGAGCGGCTCGTTCCAGAATCAACTCCTCTTCTGATGAATCTCTTGCAGAACGGGTGCAGGTGCCTGCAATCAATTTATGTTCGGCCACACCCTCACCCCAGCTCGGTTCACCAGCAACACCCATCATGGATCCATTGAGCCTTCCTCCCCTCGCCGTGCCCGACCTGAAGGATGATAAGATGCAAGCCTTCTTCCACCAGATCGTCAACCACCTCAATGCTCTGCAGGCGAGGACTGGAATGGATCCCAGCCAATTTGGATCCCCAAATCCCAATCTTCTGAAAGAGGTTTTCGGGGATATGTCACTTCCTGGTGCCGCTCCGCCCACTCCAGCCACCTCACACTTTGGTGGACCCCAGGGGGATGGTTCTGCTTCTTCGATTGGTACGAGGCCTCTTAGCGTTCGGAGAAAGGTGTGCCCTCCTCGGCCACGGTGGACACGGAATCGGTAACAAAGAGAATGTCAACGTTCGTCTGGTGGATCCTGGTTCAAGTAACATCGTCAAGAAGTCGTCGATGAGAAGCAGCAACGGACGAAACACCCAAACTGACACCAAGAAGGTACAGATCGTCGAACCAGCGCCAAGATTGCGTTCATCAAAACTCAAAAAACGCAAGGCGTCGCCAACCTCTCCCGCATTCTCTGACGCAGGCTCATCCTTCGCATTACCGTCTCCATCACTCTCCTCGCCCCTGTCCTTGTCACCTAAGCGAACCTGGCTTGGGAACGTTTTCAGCTTTAAGCCATCACCTACACTTTATCTTCCACGCGTGACGTTTATACCACACGGAACGAATGCAGGAGGCTGCTGATGAGGATGGACGTGCGAGTTGTTCTGGAGGACTCGGAAGGTTTAGGGGTGTTGAAATGTCGCCTGGACGAAAGCAGAGATCCTCACGGCCTCATGAGTGTGGTGAAGGCTGCGAAATTCAGGGTTGAAGTTCAGTCTCTTGAAGACGCTGTGACCTTACTCCTCGTTCCCGAGAAGGGTCGGTGGACAGTTTCAAGGAGGTGTACAAGCGCTTGCGTAGAGACTGGGACATGGACGATCCGGATGCTCCTCTTCACTACGCGATATCGCCGAGCCCAAACCTAAGTACTGTATGGTAGTACAATTGCAGTAGATTTGGAATCAAGTACGAATGTTGGATTGTGCGTATTTGTTCGGCGGGTGATTGCCTTCAACTTCAACTTGTTCATCGACCTCCATCTTCTCAGTGCTTAGCCATGGCCGCTGTTGTCCGTCTTTTCAGAGGATACTATGTTCCTCAATTTGTTCTAGGCGGGCTAGCCCGCGCAGTTGGCCAGGTCATTTGGAGATATACAGCGACCACAGTCGCAAACGCAGGTATTTTTTTCTCTGCTGCCTCCTTCTCGATGATCTGATTCGTTTCTCAGTGATGGAACATACCAGAGGGCTCAGTATGTCCTTGCTTGAGCCCTATAGCCAAAGCTCAACTCCCTTGAAACACGAAATATCTCTCCCAATTCCGACGTGCCTTCTCTACTTGCCGATCCAGGCCATCTGCCCTCTCGAACTTATTCCGCTGAGTCAAACTCTGGAATCAGTGCTCGCTTCGCCTGTTCTTCCTTCCGTGACCGTACTCCAGACAATCAGCTCGACACCGGCCTCAACGCCCGCTTCATCCGATCTCCCGCATTCCATGACCATACCGCAGATAATCGGTTCCTACCTGCTTTCACCTCCAGTGATGTTTCAACTGGCCATTTTATTCGTCGTCTTCATCTTCGTAACGAGCATGCACCGGTCGCGATCTGAACGAGTTCCGAGCAACAATGTCGACAATGTAGGGAGGGACCCGCTTCCCCCAACTCGTGTCCGGAAATTGCAACGGAAACCTTCCGACTCTTCGAACTGGCGCACCCCACGAAATAACCCCTTTCAAACCGAACCTACAGAGACTTCCCCTCATACATCAATAACCTCGCCGACTATCGCTGACCCTACCGGCTTTATGCCCACGAGTGAAGCCACAAAGCCCACAACACCCTCAGAGCTTCACACGGCCCCCAAATATGCAACCTATGTTCCACCTCACAAGCGAGCTAGCTTCGACTTTGGTACGCGTCGCCCATTCGCCGACGTCGGCAACGCCAACCAGGCAGCTGTGGCCGACCAGACAAATCACAAGCACCGTCGTCATCTTTCCTTCCAGCAACCACTGAAAACTCCCGTCCTGCCATCAGAGCCGCTCTTTCACAAGCTCCATCACAGAGCAAGTTTCTCTGGTTTTCCCGTTGATGCCACGAAAGACTCTCAAACGCGTCGCCACGCGAGAACCAACTCCAACAATGGCAAACCAGACTCTGCCCAATAGAGGACAGCGCTCGGGATAATCAGGCTATGGGTTTGGATTGAGGCACACATTTTTCTCTAGGACGGCATAGACCACTTCTTTCTCATTCGGTTTGTCACCTTAATCAACAATCTATATCACTAGTTCTCGGATTCGATGTAACATATTAGGTAGTGAGATGTACGTGAAAGAAACCCATAGATCTCAAAATTAAATGAAATGTATTCGGAACACGCCTGTCGCCTAAGGTTTCAAAGCGCAGGCTGGACTGAGGCCAATCCCAGCTCCAATAGCTTTTCCAAGACTAGCGTCAACCTGCGTATAAATGAGTACCAAGAGCGTGTGATAATACTCGACACATACGCAAGCAAACATATTCAGAGAGCGCTATTGAGGGGTTAGATGATGAAAAAGAAAGATGGGCTAGTTTGAGTGACCTGTTTGACTGCGGGGACCGTTACATTACTGAGAGCAGCAATAACATTTGCCACAAGTGACTGCCTCTCCACCTCAGTGAATTCCTTGAGCAGAACAAGACGATGAATTCTTATAATCATGCAAGACTGATTATCGTACCTTGTTGTATAAAGCGTTCGGTTGGTCGAAATCCGCTAGAGCAAGCTGATACGACGATAGGACAGTTGCTGGACCCACCACGGGATCCGCGATAGCAGATAGATTATATGGGCGTGGCGCGAATCTCACGGGTGGGTTGAACGAAGATGGGTAGTTTGGTGCTGACGGGGGTAGAGTTCCCGCACCTCCGTCGACGCGCATCCATCCAGCACCTGTGATTTAGAAAGTTGATGGGAAATATAATGAGTTATAAGCCGATACGTACGCTGGAAATTGTCAACTGCAAAGGGGCAATTGATAGGTATTTCCAAGTGATTGGGCCCAAGGCGATGGCGGGCCGTATCCGAGTACCTGGACTGTGCGTCAGATGGCTACGAACACCGCTTTACACGTTACTTACGAAAAAAGACGAGCCTGTAGAACAGGATCGTTCGACGGCTCAGCCTAGAGTCATAAAATTAGTGTCATCTGCAGATGCCGCCATTGTGGGCTCCGTACCCCGGGAATCATATTTCCAGGGGAGAAAGACACTTGTAACAGTCAGTACAATATCCAGAAGCCAATGTTCATACTCACGCTGTTCAATCTCCGCGAACCTTTCCATAGAAGTATAAGAACAGAATGATTTGCATACTTCGAAACGCACCAATTCTCGGGGTTTTTGTTCAAAACAATCTTCCCAATTTCGAGTAACGGAAATTCGTCTTCCGGCCACACCTTCGTCAGGTCATTCTCGATTATACGTTAGTTCAAGTTAGGGAAAGCGATGATCAAAGAGAAGACACACGACATCATATTTGTATTTCTGACCCTCCTCCGGGGTCATAGTCTGAATAGCCACATGCCATGTTGGGAAGTTTCCTGCAGCGATGCGCTCTCTGAATTTGATGAGCAAATTCTCTATCTCTCTTAACAAAGATGACCTGCCTGAGTTCTTGTGTATTGTAATCTGGATTATTTGCCGCCATTGCCTGAAAGACTGGTATAAGGAATTAGGGAAATACTTATATTTCCAACACACCTTCGCTTCATCGGCACTGAAATTATCTATGCCTTGTTGCGAGATAACCTTGATCTTGACATAATGCCAGGTTCCGTCAGCCTTGACCCACTTGTAGGTGTGGCCACTCCAGCCGTGCATCTAGCGGAAGGTGAGAAAGCCCAAGTGTGAACGATTGTGGACGAACCTGAGCCCAAGAACGGGGAGCTACGATCAAGGAGGGTCAATTACAAGTAGCGATACATGATCTAAGTTACTTACTTCCTCGGTTAGAGAAAAGAATCATTACTTGGTAGACTGATTCTTGGTTCCTGATTGTCCGCATCAGGAAAACGTAAGCCACGGGTACGTCTTGCTTACTGCGACCAATAATCCCTACAACCTTGTCTGAATAAACCCAAATACATATTACACGCGATGGCTTACCACTGGATGGTAGGCGAGCGAAGGTTGGTCTGCGGATCTCGCTTCTGGCTGGGAGTCAATGAACAGTGGATCACGTTGGGGCGAATGCAATTCTACCTGTGGATGAAAAGTGGGAACCTGTAGCGACACATTAATACGAAAATTGTTGAACTTGAAACATTTGCCCACTTGGTTGGGTCGCGTAGGAAAAAGACAGGGGTATTATTGAAAACTGTGATCAACTTTAGCGCAGATAAATCATAGAGAAGAAAAACACACCCCAATCCCAAATTCCGTGAGAAGTGCGCATTTTAATAGCAAAACTGACCATAGTGTTAGAAAAAAGAAATTCGAAGTTGGCACATCGAACCAACCCTCGAGGATCGCGGTTGGTATCCGGAGTCCCTGATTCCCCGGCTACTGTGGAAAAACGCATGGTCAGAGGGACCTTCGTGCCCACTCCCTCGGCGAAGGGAGCCGCCATGGTGATCTATGTAAGTGATCAGAGCTGAAAAAAATAAACTCAAGAACAACCCGCATTACATTGGAGATGTCACGAGTGACTTCGAACTAAAGTTAAAAGTACAAATAAGTCAATGAACACAAGGGAGCTCCGTGAGACATACATAGCCATGAGCCCCACTGCCCTTGGCATGTACAACCTGAAAAATGATGTTCCCGATAGGCCGTGGAAGGAGCATCAAATGGGCTCACTCGCTCTGGAATCCTGAAGAAGAATATTCAGTGACGTGGAAGGAGCATCTTGCGAACAAATGAACCTTTCACGATCGAAATGGCTGTCGAGGAAGAGGAAGTGTAAGTACGGTGGTCCCAATGAGGAATATATGGGTACTGTACCTGAGCAAATCAATGAGGTGGAAATCCTGGGGTACTATTATTTTATTCGGCCTGTTATTCGCATAGTGAACCCACCTGAAGCAACAGAGGTCCCCTCTACAGACAGACCAGTGAATAGTGGACAAATAGGAGGATAGTAGCACGAACCGTCCCTATATGGCACCAAAAAACGGATTCAGATGAATAATATGGCAAGGAATTACTCTGCGTACCAACTCTCTGGTAATCATACGGAGAGGATACTGGATGCCCGGCACCATCCTTGACGTGTTAACAGTAAGTATTAAACTTTAACAAACCTAGCCATGAACTGACCGTATAAACGGGTAGAGAATCATTTGCCGCAAGAGTCGTAGGGACCAGGACAGACACCAGCAAAAATGGCAAGAGCTTGAGGCAAGAGAAGCTGCGAGTTGAGAATTTGACCATAGTGAGGAAGGTGCCTCTACTCGAACAACGAGCGAGGATTTATATAGGAATCCGGAGCCATCCCAAAATGGCCACCTAACCCGAAGATGCTGTTCACGCGGCGGGCTTAATGAAGTTCGCAAGTAGATCGGTCGCAAAAGGAGGACTCCCGGCATAACGGGGCAACAACTTCCCGAAATGACCGCAGATATTGGAGGCCGTGACGTTATATTACCGTGCTTCACCGTTCAGCGCTTGCATATTTAACTCGCCGGGTTGACTACGCTAAGAGGGTCCCTGAGTGATTATTTTATGGCGCCACTTGATTACTGCTCGCTTGAAAATCTGCTCCGCTTTACCGCTTGCCGCTGCATGGTATGCTGCTTGCGTCGCCGCTCATCGGCTTGCTCAGCGGGCGGTCAAGCTGCCAATTAGTACGGAGTCAGAAAACGGATCGTTCCTCCCATGCCACAGCTAAGTTAGATGCGGTGATGTGCATGCTTTCGAAATTAGATTCACGGTCGATTCACGGCAGCTTCAAGTATGATGGCAGCTTCAGGTACTATGATGGGGAGCTCGAAGTGACGTCCTGCTGGATAATCATGAACAACGGAGCGATGAATGCAACGAAAGCGCTACTTGTCAACTTCTCCTCAAACAGTAATCCGACAACTTGAAGATTGAATCTTCAAAGCTCAAACCGGCGCCAACGCAATCATAAAGGAAGGGACGTTATTCTAGAAGGAGCAAACGGTAACTCACGTAACAGCCACGATCTAGTACTCGGTTTGACCACCGGAGCGATTTTGATTTTGACTTGCATCGAACGGGAGTTGAAGGGAACTGACTAAAAGGGAATTGTATCAGGTTCGATTGATGTAATCAAACGCGTCGTCACTGCCAAACAACGCGTCTACCCAGGCAGTGAAAACCACTTTGGAGGAGTTAGCCTTGAGCTTTACTTTCAGTCAAATAATATTGTTTCATCACTGTTCAATATCAATGTCGTAAAAAAACGAATGTGCTCGACTACGGCTTCTCCCAGGACAGCTGACAGAAGTGACTGAGTGAATATTCTTTCTCTGGTAGAACAGTAGAAATAGTTGGTACCTTCATTTACTGTATGAAGACATTATAATAATCATCACGGTCGCCGTAATGCGAGTAACGGAATATATGGCAGGTCAAGTTCCAGTAGAACTGCGTGTCTGCAATCGCGTCAGTCTTGGTTCAATTTTCCATTCTCACGATACCTGTATTTCCTGCAAAAGAAAACTCAATTTAAAATATCGCAGCGGATAATGCATCATACCTAGACCCAGTGAAGGTGAGATAATGACACCAGTGGAGTTGTATCTTGCGGCTGTCTCCAGGGCTGCCTTGATGGTCCCCGCCAATAATTCGTATGGGCCAGATTCGAGGGGGGTAACCGGAGAAGGTTCAGAGCAGTACCAAAGGCGTCCGAGAGGACAATTTGGTGCACCGGTACGACATTTGCGTTGAAGGAAGCCCAAAGCTATTAAAGACATATTGAATTCGGTAGCAATTGGCGAAACCAGTTCTACGATATGTTTTGCACCTCAATTACGGAACTAGCAACAATAGCTAGATTAAAGAGCCCACGGAAACGAGCATAATAATAAACTCACGAGCGTTCCACAATGCGATGATTGACTACGGCCTGCCACTTCCGGCAAGCATTGCCTTACCCCTTCTCAAACAGGTTGAATAATACGTGCAACGATGTAGAAAAACCACCTCCATAGATGATGTCCACTGCCTGGGTTGTCCTCAGCATCGCGTCAAAAACAGGATCTGACTGTAACAAATAATTTTTGAGTTCTTCTAGGGCACCATCGTCTGTGAGAGCTTTGCGCGCAAGGAGCTTCAGTGACGCCGACGAGTTCGGGCCATGAGCAATAGCACACTGCACATTTGTGAATGCGGTCCCGGAGCGGGGAAAGGAAGGCTCATGCAATGTATGCTCAAGTGCAACAATAATTTGGGAAATAATGCCGATGCTCTGAAAGGAACCATTATAAGACCCCGGAAGGAGAAATATGAAACAATAATCACTGTATGCTGGGGAGGGACACTGGAATGACCGCCGGCGGAAAATACCTCGATTTTAAGATCGAAATAGCCTTTTTCCGAAATTCCCGGGGAAGCAAAGATCAAGCCATCACGTACGTTTTCCCCATATCCGTCTACTTGGCATATCAATGCAAATGATACCTGTAGAGAAAAGGCTGACTGACCTCCTTCGTCCAAAAGGAATGCAAAACTGTCTCGACCATACGTTTCTTCCAAATATACAGCAATTTTTCCTGCACCCTGTGCTATAATAAGACGCATTGTGGAATGGGGGAAAATGTGGAGTTAGACCTCTGTCCCTGCAGATTCCTCGTCGATACCAAATGCCAAGACAATTGTTCGACGGGGTTTAAACCCTTGCCTCAGCAGCGAATCCACTGCTGTTCTGCAGAAAAGACAAGAATAGATTAGTTTCAGGAGATCCGGAGCGCCCAAGACATACATACAATTGGGCTATCAGGTCGGATTTGTCGTCGGCGCTGCCCCGGCCCCAGATCCAGGTCCCTTAAGCTTAGTAAATATAGCATTTCATTGGCGTACCGGAAACACATACCGTCGTAATGACCGGAGTATGGGGGATGGGTCCATTGATCCACAGTGCTCGGGTCTACGGGGACAACATCTTCATGGGCAAGTATAATGATGATGAGCTCAACTGTCGCGCAAGTTCATTATTGACTACCTTGATGAGCTGTAAGAAGCAGAGGTTTGAGAGGCGTCGATCCCTGCCAGTGGAAAACCAGTCCGTATGTATTCACTTTCGTCACTCGGAGAGAAGAGTAACTTGTCGAGTCGATCAACAGAAGTTTTAGTTGAGACCTGGGCATACATACATCAACGGGAACGATCTTTCCAAAAAATCGTGAAAACGCTGAAAAATATCCCAGCGCGAGTCCTGACCGACTGGCTGCATATATCGTAGGACTCGGTGCTGAGAATGCATCACCCTCAGTGATCGGCGTAACAAGTGTGGAGACCGGACACACGGTATCCCGACGGCGCCTCCAAGCTTTTCGTAAACGCCCAATTTGAATTCCTCGGTTTTATAGACACCATTTAGCGTGGCCAGAAGTGCAGAATGGGTATCGGGCAGCAGAGCGTCTACTTGGGGACAAAGAGAAGGCCATGTTGCGTCGGAGGTGAGTTCAATCGGCAACTCAGGCTGAACGTTTGTCCAAAAGCCTGGATACGGGATTAAGAGAGTAGCGACCGCCGTAAGTACAGTCGAGAGAGCTGTTGAGAGGTTCATGGATGGCGCTCATCATTGCGGCGTCAATACCCACCATCAGACCCATCCGGAAAACCGGTCCGAGAGAAATCCCACATATATGATCCCAGTCACCCTCATTAGATAAATACTCTCTGAGCAAAAAATACAGGCATCCTCACTGTGCTGCCGCCTCTCCAGCTTCACGGAAAGTCTGTAGCGCAGCCCACGCCTTCCCAGATGTGATACTCTCCAACGCCAACTTCGCGCCGTGAGCATAGTCCTCAGCAAGCCCAGCAACCACAAGCAGAGCCGACGCGTTCATCAGCACAAAATCCAGTACGGGTTTCAGGGACTCGGGTATCGCTTCTCTGGATCTAAGTAATTTTGTAAAGGTTTCCGCGTTCTCCTGTGGGCTTCCGCCGACGACGGTAGTAAGCGGATGTGCCTCGAGCCCGAACACCTCAGGTCGAAGAGTCTTTTCTTTATTTCGCCATTGAGAAGCTCCCAGGCGTATGTGGGCCCTGCGCAGCTGATCTCGTCGAGTTTCTCGTATCCGCATACGACTAGTGCACGTTCGACGCCACCCTCGCGAAGAGATTTCGCAAATGTGAGACCGATTTCGCGTTCGGCGATACCGAGTACCATACCCTGTGGGCTGGCGGGATTGATGAGGGGTCCGAGAATGTTGAACATGGTTCGGAACGGGAGGGCCTTGCGGTACGGTGCGATGAAGGCAAGGGCGGGATGGTAATGAGGCGCAAGAATGAACGTGAAGGGCATACGCAGGATTGGCGTGGCCGCTGCCCCTGGAGTCGGGGGAGTAAACAGACAGCCCAGAGCTTGCAACAAATCGGCAGAGCCAGAGCTGGAGGTGGACGCTCTACTGCCGTGCTAGTGGTTGTTCGACATCATGACATCGGAGAACACTACCAGAGAGCTCACCTTATTACTCGGGCACCAGCACCGGCAGCGACTATCGCTGCCGTCGTGCTGACGTTGAACAAGTTGTATCCATCGCCTCCTGTACCGACAATGTCGACAATAAAGTCGCCTTCTGGTTCCTCGACTGTCGCTTTGAGAGAGCGCTCTCTTAACACTGCCGCTGCTGCTGCCAGAGAATCGGGCCGTCTTTCGACGCGATGGATGTGGAGGGCGGTCAAGAAAGCTCCGATCTGAACCGGTGACACGGCATCCGGGGTGAACAGATGGTTCAATGCAAGCTTCAAGTCGTCTGCGGTGAAGTATTCAGGTGTTTGAACGAGCCTGTCCAGCAATGATTTGAACGACTCTGGTGTGTTGGACGCCATTTCTTGCGGGAAAATCGAGGGTAGTCGCTGCCAGTTTTATACCATCGACGTGGTGGACAAACCGAGTCATCGGCAATTCCGGTAACTACACAAACGACGAACCAATTCACACAACTGCCACATATTGCATTGATTTACTGCAGTTGACGTATACGACTGCATTCATTGCAAGGCCGTTAAAGTGCGAATCCC
This sequence comes from Mycena leptocephala, assembly GCA_029378395.1. NCBI lineage: Eukaryota > Fungi > Basidiomycota > Agaricomycetes > Agaricales > Mycenaceae > Mycena > Mycena leptocephala. The sequence goes on from JARJLF010002231.1 coordinate 44,273, forward strand.
AGAGGCACGTGCAATGATGTCACCAGTTCTGCACGGTCACTCTCTTTCCCTCTACACTCATTTGCAAGCTCGTCTGGACGACCATTACAACGTGTTTCAAGTTGCCATTCGTCTATTTTTCCCGAGCCCAGATGAAATTTCGTCCCTTTAACGAGTCAAATCCGGCATTCGAAGCCCAATGAATTGTCTACTCGCAAACCTCCAGTAGTTTTCGCAGAGGGTCGATTTACCTTGATTTTGCCAACGGAAAGACGCGTCCCCAACTGATCGGTGTCGGACGATGTGTCCAGTTCCAATATCTGCCTAAAATCCCCAAGTATCCACCCCGATCACCTTCCAAGTCAGGCTATAGCGCCAACATCTAGCGCTGTTACTTGGTTTGACAGTCCGTCTTACTTACGGTCAGCTCGATATATGAATTGTCGCCGAATCACGACGAGCGACGTCTAGGTCTGTAATAACTATGTTAGCGCATGCGCTGATTTATTTGGAAAATACACCACTTAGGCCAAGGTTCCCTACGCATGGTTGGACTACTTCCGACCTCGAGTCGCAGAAACGGTGAATGCCGGTCACTAGTCACCCATCAAACCATCAGCTTCCGGTGTGACTTGACACACTGCGTCGGGACGCGAATGCAGAGGGTTCGTCGCGGTGCCCCGTCAGCTATCTGAAGGCGGATCTCTCGCTTTTGATGTCCCTGCCGGATGCCGCCTCCTCCAATGACCCAGACGGGAAGGTGGAGTCTCGGGATGAATTGAATGATCCAGACGCCAACGTGGTGGATAACAACGTCATACCAAATGACGATGAAGATATACACCCAGACAAGGTGTGCCCTCTCTACATGTTTCTTTCTTCTGTCTAAATTGCACCCCAAAACTTAGGACGAATCCGCAGCTACACCACCCAAAACGACACCCCCGAGTACACCCTTGTCGATGCCCGTTCTCACCAACCTCGCTGACTTGACCCTTCATTCCCCATCTTCAATGATTGTGGGCACTCCCTTTTCCGATGATATCAACTCGACGCGTTTCGAATATCCATTCTCGACGTCCAGCTCCCAGGAGCTGCCTTCAAACCATTCCCCACCACAAAATTCACCAACTTTTCTTCCCTCTCTTCATCGCCTTCTTCATCAGCACTAGTGTCGGCTTCACAACCTCAGCTAGTGTTGAATGCGCCACCAACCCTGCAGCATTATCCCGCTTCATTTCCACCGCCGACCGATCTTCCGAACTACTCCCCCACGCATCCCAAGATGCGCGCCGTTGATCCACCCGTACCACCCGCTCTTGTCAAGAGGCGGCAACGATTCACTCGGACCCTGGAGTCGTTAACTCGGAAATTAAGCTTGCGCAGCGGGAGTGCACCAACTGGCCCCGTGAGCCCAGGCGGGACCGAATCGGATCCAGGTCATCGAAGGGCGATGAGTATTGGCGGCAGTGGAAGCAAGAGTCTCACTCTCAGTCCCACTCGCGAGGACGGTCCGTCTGCAGCGAAGGACGGCGGAACAGGTGATGTGGGCACATATACTTGATTGAGCCATTTGCCCGTCTCTCGTTCGTGAATCTTTTTGATATTAATGGGTTTTATGGTTCCTCTCTTTATTTTGGGTCTTATGGTGCTTTGCATTTCTCAGAACCTTTACACACGCATACATGCCTCGTTGCGTCCCAGTCTCTACGTTCATACACGCACAACACGTAGTAGACGCTATCGCCCATT
>JARJLF010002232.1:0-45919 GCA_029378395.1 Mycena leptocephala
AGGGACCTAAAAGATCTTGAGGCTGCTGTGCAAGCAGGCCAAGAGGCAGTGGATTTGACCCAACTAGGACATCCTGACAGACCAGAGCGATTACAAAGCTTTGCTGTATCATTGGCAGATCGGTATGAGAGGCTAGGGGATATGAAGGACCTCGAGGCTGCTGTGCAAGCAGACCAAGAGGCAGTGGATTTGACCCCACCAGGACATCCTGAAAAACCAGAGCGATTATTTGGCCTTGCTGTATCATTGACATATTGGTATAAAAGGCTAGGGATATGAAGGACCTCGAGGCTGCACTACAAGCAAACCAAGAGGCAGTGGAGCTGACCGCACCAGAACATCCTGAAAGACCAGAGCGATTGCGAAGTCTTTCCACATCACTCACAATTCGATATCAGAGACTAGGGACCTAAAGGACCTTGAGGCTGCACTGCAAGCAGACCAAGAGGCAATTGATTTAACCCCACCAGGACATCCTGACAGAGCAGTACAATTACGAAGCCTTGCCATATCATTTATACATCGATATCAAAAGCTAGGAACATAAAGGACCTTGAGGCTGCTGTGCAAGCACATCAAGAGGAAGTGGATTTGACCCCACCAGAACATCCTGACAGACCAGAGCGATTGCAAAGCCTCAGCATGTCACTGAGAGATCGATATCAGAGGCTAGGGACCTGAAGGACCATGAGACTGCACTGCAAGCAGCTCAGGAGGCAGTGGATCTGACACCACTGGGACATTCTGACAGACCAGGAACACTGGGAAACCTTGCTATATCATTTACAGATCAATATCGGAGGTCAGGGGACCTGAAGGACCTGGAGGCTGCATTGCAAGCAGACCAAGAGGCGGTGGATCTGACTTCACTAGGGCATCTGGATAGACCAGGGCGATTACAAGCCCTTGCTTTATCACTCACAGATCGATATCGGAGGCTTGGGGACCTGAAGGACCTTGACGCTGCTCTTCAAGCAGGCCAAGAGGCAGTAAACCTGACCCCACTAGGACATCCTGAAAGACCAGAGCAATTGCAAAGCTTTGCTATATCACTCACAGATCGATATCGGAGGCTGGGTGACCTGAAGGACCTTGAGGCAGCTCTCCAAGCACATCAGGAAGCAATAGACCTAGCCCCACCACAACATCTAGGAAGACCAGGGCAATTAGGCCTTGCTATATTGCTTATAGATCGATACTGGAGGCTAGGAGACCTAAAGGACCTTGAGGCCGCACAGCAAGCAGCCCAAGAGGCAGTAGATCTGACCCCATCAGGACATCCTGACAGAGCAGAGCAATTGCGAGGCCTTGGTTTGTGCCATGCAGAGCAATATGAGAGGCTTGGGGACATGAAAGACCTTGAGGCTGCTCTTCAGAGTAAGCAAGAAGCAGTAGACCTGACACCACCAGGACATCCTGAAAGACCAAGACAATTGCAAGCCCTTAGTGCCTCACTTATAAGTCGATATCAGAGGCATGGGGACCTGAAGGACCTTGAGGCTGCACTGCAAGCAGCCCAAGAGGCAGTGGAACTGACCCCACTAGGACATCTTGAAAGACCTGGGCGATTGAAAGACCTTGCTACATCACTTGGAAGTCGATATCAGAGGCTAGGGGACTTGAAGGACCTTGAGGCTGCTCTGCAAGTGGAGCAGGAGACAGTAGGTCTGACCCCACTAGAACATCCTGAAAGACCAGGACGATTGAAAAGCTTTGCTACATCACTTGCACAACGATATCACAGAATAGGAGACCTGAAGGACCTTAGGGATGCATTGCAAGCAAACCAAGAGGCAGTGGATCTGACCCCGCTAGGACATCCTGGAAGACCAGGACAATTGCAAGGCCTTGGTATATCCCTCACAGAGCGATATGGGAGGCTAGGAGACCTGAAAGACCTTGAGGATGCACTGCAGAGAAACCAAGAAGCAGTGAACCTGACCCCACTAGGACATCCTGGAAGACCAAGGCAATTGCAAAGCCTTGCTTCATTGCTCACACTTCGATACCAGAGGCTAGGAGACCTGAAGGACCTTGAGACTGCTCTGCAAGCAGGCCAAGAGGCAGTGGATCTGATCCCATTAGGGCATCCTCAAAGACCAGGACAATTGCTAGGCCTTGCTGCATCACTTGCAGATCGATATCGGAGGCTGGGGGACATGAAGGACCTTGATAGTGCGCTGCAGAAAAACCAAGAGGCAGTGGATCTGGCCCCACCAGGACATCATGAAAAAGGGGAGCAATTGTTGGGCCTTTGTATCTTGTTTATAGAAAGATATCAGCAGCTATTGGACCTGAAAGACCTTGAGGCTGGTCTGCAAGTATGCCAAGAGGCAGTGGATCTGACCCCACCAGGACATCCTGCCAAGACGTACCAATTGCTAAACCTTGCTATTCTGCTTGCACATCGCTATTTGGAGCTAGGAGATCCAAAGGACCTTGAGGCTGTTCACCTTTATTACACTGCATCTTTTGAAATGCCCACTGTACATCTTGAAAAATCCTGGCAACAAATGCTCCAAATGGCAAGCTTTGCTCAACAATTCCTGCCCTCTGATTGTATATCTGCCTTTCGTACTACCTTTAATTTGCTGCCTGAAATCCTCTGGCTTGGTCTCTCTATATCAGTCCGTCAGGGCACCCTCCATAGATTAAACATTCATAGTGCCACTTCAACTGCGATACAAGCATGCATCCATTTCTCTGACCTTGTCACTGCAGTAGAACTCTTGGAGCAAGGACTTGCTACTATATTTCAGCAAATGCTCCAACTCAAGACAGATCTTGGTCTCCTCCCTCCTGACCAAGCAGAAATTTTGTTCAATCTGTCATCACAGCTTTACAGTGGAACATCTTCTGATCCAATAACATTTGCTGATGATAGAAACAAATTGCTCAAGAATATTCGCAAGCAGCCTGGCCTTGAAAATTTTCTGCTGCCCAAATCCTACAATGTTCTTTGTGAGGCAGCTAAAGGAGGTCCTGTGGTAATTCTTACAGGCCATGAGGATCATTGTAATGCACTTGTCTTACTCCATCCCACTTTGGAACCAATCCTTGTCTCACTTCCAGCTGTAACACTCAAACTGCTCAAATTGCAGCGAGAGGTCTTAAAAGAGTTGCTTGGTCACTGTAATGTCAGGAACCGAGGACAAACATCATCCTCCAGACTCTTTGCTCACCGTGAGCAATTTTTGCATAAACCAACTCAGGAATGTTTTGAGGAGATGTTGACCTGGCTCTGGGTTAATGTGGTCAGTCCTATTTACGGGGTTCTACAATCGGTCAGTCAATAACAACTATCAGTTTTGTCTCAACTAATTTATTGCTGCTCTTTAGCATGGAATCTCCTGTGGCAGGCTCTGGTGGTTGCCAACAGGTGCATTCACTGGATTGCCTTTGCATGCCAGTGCACCTACAGATGAATATGTTCACTCATACACAGCAACTCTAGGATCTCTTCTTGATGCCCATGCCAAAAAGTTGCCCAGCATTCCACCCAAACTGATTGTTGTTGGAGTGACCCACACTGATTCTAATGGAGCCAATGCTCTTGGAGGAGTAGTGCAGGAAGTTGATAAAATTACCTCAATTGTGAAAGAGCCTCATATTCAATCCCTTGTTGGAGAACAGGCTACAGCTGATAGTGTAAAACTTCAGCTACAAGACTGCTCATGGCTTCATTTGGCTTGTCATGGACGCCAGGATCTGATTGACCCAGGGAAAAGTCATCTCATGTTGTATGGAGGCACTTTGGAGCTGGAAACAATCCTTCGTATGTCTCTTCCAAATGCACAATTTGTCTTCCTTGCAGCATGCCAGACAGCAATGGGAGATGCTGATCTGGTGAATGAATCCTTTCATCTAGGTGGTGGATTTATAACTGCAGGTTTCCAAAGTGCTATTGCAACAATGTGGTCCATGAATGATGAAGATGGTCCAACAGTTGCAGCGATTGTTTATTCTCATCTCTTTTCTGAAGGCCAACAGCCTCATGTTACAAAGTCGGCTGAGGCTTTGCAGCTTGCAGTCAGGGAGTTGAAGAAGAGAAAGGTTCCATATGAAAGATGGGTACCATTTATTCACTTGGGAGTCTAATAAATTCTAGTACAAAACCTGAATGTTTTATATCTATGTTCTTTGATCTCTTTTTTTTTTTTTTTGATTTTTTGTCGTTTTCCTTTCTTTTTTTTTTGGAGGGGGGATCTAGCAAAACCATTGTCTGTTCCCGCAAATTTGCGGGAACGGCTGTGTTGCAGAACATGAATTTCTGATAATGAGAGTCAAGCTGGCTTGCGGAATAGTCCTAGGTTGGCAAATCTATAGGAATATACTCCGGGACACTCCGGGGTACTCCAGGGGTCGTGGCATAGCCACCTGTGGCTGGGCAAAACATAGCCACGTCGGTCTGTACAACACACCAGGTTGGCAAATCTGTAGACGTATGGGAAGACGTAGGTAGGTTGAGTCTAGATGCAGGCGGGCGGGCGGGAGGCATCATGGTAGGGGACATAGGTGCGTGGGAAGACGTAGGTTGGTGTGGGCGCAGGCGGGCGGGCGGTAGGCATCGTGGCCGCGTAGAGGGTTTGACATGTATGTATTCATGAAACAGGAATCGTGTAGGATGCTACGTGATACAGAAAAGGGTTGAGGTACAGTTGCACACAGGATGGGATGGTGTGCGCGCGTAGTGGGCGTAGGTCGCAAAGGAAAGCGCAGTCACGACGGGCTAATCAGGATGACATCATCGCAACATAGGATTACCTTGTTTCGTAGATGAGCGGGAGCGAGACAGAAAGTAGGATCGGCGATCCCGGACATTCTCGCAGATAAGAGTAAGCAGGATGACATCAATAGGTAGGCCCTACCTTGGGCGGCGCAAAGGGCGGGAGGACGGTCGGTCATTTACATACATGACGCACAAAGAATAATGACTCCTGGACGCAAATCTGGAAGAAATATTATATTTGTGGGTTGGAATTGAAGGGTATGGGCATGGTATCGGTATATCGAAGTTGCATTAGCTCTGAATAAATTTTCGAAACGCAATGTCCCCAGGAATATGAAATTTGTGTGTTTCTGGAGGCAGTCAGAGAATAATTCATCTTGGACACAATAATTGCCCGCTTGGGCTGGGAATTTGGGAGGAGGGGTAGAATTGGGCGTAGAAGTGACCTTGGATGTCAGCAAGACTCCTAGCTGACGGGCAAACGTCCGTTTTGGCCTGACAATGGTGGTCGGTCTGGGTGGTTTTACATGGTTGGACCCCAATCCTACGTATTTTGGAGGTACCAATTGCGGGACGAGGGGGATGTATTAAGACGAGATTTTTTGGGAGGACGTGGGGACGAGGAAGTTGCCGAAGTGCTATCCTACTTGGGAGACAGGTTTTTCGATAAAAATTGCAACGTAGAAGGGTTTGCAACGATCCAAAAAAAATGGCCGGAATAACGTTAGATTCGTGAACACTGGCAGAAACTCCTGTTCATTATGAGAATCATCAATGACAAATTTACGGCGGAGTCGCAGAGGGAGAGAATTTGAATTTCGAGTGCAACAGTCTTCGGGCAGTTATACGAAAGTATGACATGGCGGACATGCTCACGAAGCATCGGTGCGCGTCTTACAGCCGTTTGCGGAACTTAGAGCGAGGACCTTTTTTTTTTTCTTGGTAAGTTTCCACCAGAAACCGTCACAAAGGATGCCACTGAACCATCATCAAACGGCGTTTTTAGCTTCACGAACGGTGATCAGATTGCCTCGCTTGTCAAGGTGAACGGTCAGCTCCTTCGTGGCCACAATCTTGTGTGGTTAGTCTCTCCTGGCAGATGCTTTATGTCTCTCTTATGGTTTTTTTCTTTCTTTCTTGTTTGTTAAAGGTACCAACAACTTCCGAGTTGGGGGAACTCCGTCCCTACCGCTCAGGTTGGGAGTGCTCTGACCACGCATGTCACCACCGTTGTTAGTGAGTCGTGTCGGTTCTACGATCAAGAAATCTACTGAATCTAGTGCCATTATATCACTGATGAAGTTGCACACCAGACGGTGGGCAAAGGGATTTTGCCGCTGCAGTGCCGCTGCGGCAGTTCAGCGGCAGTCAGCGGCAGTTGAATTTTGCGGCACTTGTTGAACTGGTTTCAGTTTCGTGTTTTAGTCTCCAAACCTTGTAGACACATGCTCTGACACTCGGCACATTGTTGTTCATTGAAACGGGCCTAAATTGGATGTTGTGAGTGTTGTTCAGACATGGATTTTCAGTCTGTGCAGCAGCAGTCTGCGGCAACCAAACAGATGTAAATATCTTGCAGCGGCACTCTGCGGCAGCTTTCAGCGGCAAATTGGCACTTTTCAGCGGCAGTCATGCTACCTGCAGCAACACTTTTGCTTTCGTCTGCGGCACTCACACGTCGTGACACAGCGGCAATCACTGCATTCAGACCCCCCCATAGGCACAGATGTGCCCACCTTCACCGATCCCCGCCTACGGACTGCCCACCCAAGCCGACGTTGGTCTACCCTACTAGGCATTGGCCGATGTTGGTCTAGTATCCCTACCAAGGCAAAGCCTGCCCACCTTGGTAGATCTTCGCCTACAGTGGTGTGTCTGTCTTGGCCAACCTTGGTCAACCTTGGCCGACCTGGGTCTAGGTTGGTGTTGGTTGGAATGGCTGGATGGGTACAAACCATGTCAGATTTTGAATCTGGCTAACTAGGCTTAGCTAGGCTCATCGGCCCACGTGAGTCTATGTGTGCCTAATCCAGTGGGAATACCTAGACCAACCTCGGCAGGGATGGGCAGATGGATGGGCAAGGGTCGGCACACTGGTCTGCCTACACATCTGCCTATCAGGATCTGGCAGACCTGTGCCTACGGGGGGGTCTGAACGCAGTGAATGCGACATGTCCGCGGCAATTTTTCAGCCATGCAGCGGCAATTGAACGCATCGGCTGCGGCAGTCTTCCCTCGGTTCGGCTCCACGGTGGCTTTCAACAGCATGTGAGCAGGCCCATTCTCTTTATACTCTCCCGTCACTAGCCCTTACTCATAGTCCTCTTCAACATCGTTGGAATTAAAGTACCTTTCCGTGCACGACGTTCAACTGTTCCACGCCAGAACTCAACAGATTCAACTGATTGCTACCCTCGACCTGGAAAGATTAAGTTCAAGCACGGAAACGCCAAATGATTTTTCAGGTCCCAAAACAAAGTCTTCACAACTCCTTTGCCGATCCCTCTTAGCACACATCGCGATGTTTGCGACACTGTGCGGCAACATAGCCACAATGCAGCAGCACTTTCTCGTTGCCGCTGCCTTCTATTGTCGGATGGATTTTGGAATTCTTATCCCAAAACGACTCCAACATACGCATGAAAGACCCTGGTAAGCGCAGGTTGTGCACTGTCTGTGTCTGTATCGGGCTAATCAGAAGATAGTCCACATTGCGGAAACATCTAACGCGGCACGCGGAGCACTTTTTTTTTTTTTTTTTTTTTTTTTGGTGGTACATTAGCCAGTAGCAACTAACCATTGGTTAGTCCATCTGGTTTGAAAAGTATGAAATATTAATTTCGTTGGGAGTGGTTGTGCTTTGCGCACGCCCAAAGGGCAGTGTGGGGCTGTCGTACTACCCTATTCCGCAGCTGTTTTGTCGCTGGGTTTGGGACTGAGAGAACGCGCGATTACCCACTAAAACTCTGGGCTCCCTGAGCCAATCGGCCGGTAAGCTAGTTTCATTGTTCAGGGTGTTGGACCAGGTCTCGAGGACCAGTTGGGGCGCCAGTGCAGGGCGCTTCCCATTGCGTGGCCTATTAGCAAGCGTCTTGTCGACCTGTAGTCTCTGGTTCACGGCGAATTTCCATTTATTATCTCTTCCTCTGTTGCTGGCATACCGTTGCGGGATACATCAGCAAACCCTGATTTTTCCTGTAGGGCTATGTAGTACTCTGTAGCCCTCCATAGTTGATCATCCACTATGGAGTGCTATGGAGTGCTACAGGGCTATGGACCCCCACTATAAGGACCCTCAGGGTTTGCTGATGTATAACCCGATCATTCCGCAATCTCCAGATTAGATAGGCAGACTCAGATATCAGGATCCGGTATAGCCTTTGCGTCCCACGCTTAAGCTTGCCCTTCTCGTCCCTGAACTCAGCAAGACCACACCCCAGTACCGTGCCTAATGATACCACGGGCCATTGTGGTTCTTTTTCGCGCCAGAGGGACTCTGCTGCTCGCCACACGAACTCCTGTCCGGGACTCGTGCACCCGAGCAGAATATGCTCGAGGTCTTCCAGAACGTCGCAGTTCTTACAGGTGGCGCGATCTTCGCATTCGGGTATGTTGTTCCAGTATCCCCCTATTCGATGTGCATTATGAAGCCCCTTCCAGAGGAATTGGGCAGTTCGCGGTAGTATATCTTTTGCGGCTGCGGCCGTCCATATATCTGCGTCTGTTACATACCTGCCAAAGGTATCTGCCACATCATTTCGTACGGTCTCAAGCATCTTCTTAGTTGATGACCTCGGGGCGAGTGCCTGAGTTTTATTTCTCGTATGCGGCGATAGAAGACTCGTTGTCGGTTCCCTCGTAGGCTTAAGCCGGGAAGACTGGTATTCTGTGGCAGCGTGAGGTTCCACTCTTCTGCTGTTGGCATACGCGCAGCCCTCTTCGCCAGTCTGGCGGCCTGTCTGCACCATGTTTTCTCTGCTGAGCCAGGTTTCATCACCTTAAAGGCCGTCAGCGCTGTCCGGGCCTTGAGTTCTGCCGCTAATCACCGCAATATACTGCGGTTCGGTACTCCTACCCATCCTTCGTGTTCCCAATTGGCGAGCGCATATTCAACATGGACCATTGCAACTAGAGTGAACAGAGTTACAAACCGCCGATATATTGCGATTTAATTATCTCAACAACAGTTGCGACCGCCGCGGCACATACCAGGTTACTTTTGGGTAAGTACTGCTGGTTCAAAAAGGTCTCGACCTCGGTTGGCATGCTAAAGCGACTGCATATTCCAATAGAAAGACCACAGAACATCACAATATGACTACCTCCACCGGAATAGACAGTTTTGTGAATGCAGGACCTCTGCAGAGCAACGGCGGCACTTGTTTTCAAATCTGCAGCGGCAACACAGCCACTCTGCGGCAAAGTCCTCTTGCCGCTGAAGTCAACGGTCTCCAGCTGAGGTTTGAGATTCTTGAGAGAAAATAATCTAAGAAATCAGACTTACCGTTCAGAAGAGAAGAAACCGGACATTCGACGTTCTTATCAAGATATTCAAACAATAGTCCTCGAAGTGGGAAAAAGTGGGATCGCTGCGGCAACCGCGTACTCGGCTCGATCGGTGGTATCCTTAAAAATCTGCTCAATGGTCATTGGAAGCAAGTGCAGTGAATGAAATATACTTTGATCAGTTCCATGTTCGAATCGAGCAGATGCCGAACCGAGAGTGCTGCGTTCTCAGAGAGTCTGACCATGAGACTGGGCCCTTTCAATACAGTTGTTCGCAGTTCCTGTGTGATAGGAATTTCTCATCGCTGCGCGTATGAGAGACATTGATCCTTACGAGTTCAACACAGCTCGTGAAGAGGGGACAAATGGGGTGATCATCCAACATCCTGATAACCTGTAACAGTGATCGTGTTGAATTAATGTTGCAAATATGCTCAAGAGATGTCGCTGCGGCAAAGATAAACGATACGGAAGACAATCCCGCAACATAACTAAAAAAGGACTGGCGTGACGCAGCGGCAGTATGACAATGCAGCGGCAGTTCAGGGCAATCGGACTTTTTGCAATGGCGGTCTGCGGCACTTTCCCCATGCCCACAGACGATGGCTGATGGCGTTCGTTCGTCTTCTTCAATGCGCTGGGTTCCAATTATGTGTCCATGGCTCTTACCGCGGCCCGCGCTGCGGATTCTGCTGGCAAACTCTACGTATGTCGGACTGGCTCCTGCCATTCTGAATTTGGCGCTACTGCATCCAAAGATCAATAACTACAACATCGAAACCGCTGATGCCAAGGCCACCGCCATGCTCAACCTGGTCAAGGAGCTTCAAGATCGACGGCATCGGTATGGAGAGCCATCTCATCGTCGGAGAAGTCCCGGCAGCCTCCGCCTTCATCTCCAACTTCGAGCAGTTCACGGGGCTCGGCATCGAGGTCGCGGTGACGGAGCTCGAATCAGGATGACCCTCCTTGCCACGCCCGCCCTCTTGGCGCAGCAGAAGACCGATAATCAAAATGTCGCTGATAGGGCGTGCTCCCGGGCACGCGTAAAAACCACAGTTTTTATTCATTTTTGAACTATCTTACGGGACTATGTGAGGCTTGGGAACAGAGCGTACACTCACCTCGGAGTGGTAGGCTACGCTGTTGACAGTCGAAAGTCAGCGGGCCACTCGGAATAACGGCTTAACAATGACTCTAACCAAGTCAAAGTTCTGCTAATTAAACCACAACCGTTGAGCTCCGGGAAGTAGCTAAACACTACTTCTTTGAGTACTAGAAGCGAACAAGAGGAATTATTGAAGTCTTAGAGTTGGCCGCTGACGCGGAGAGCCATACAGAACTATGGAACACAACTGATACTGATAAGTACGAGTCAGCGTGCGACTCTTGCATCCTAACGAATGCATTAGTTCAACCGCGGGAGACGACTACTAACTAAAGATGTGATATGACAGAACCTGTCAGAGTCGGCGGGCGATCTTCTTAAAGGGTATATTGACCCATGAGGGTCGCCGGGCGACGTCTGACACATTGATTGATATTATGAATGCTTCGGGGATTCTTTCCCCAGCGACTACTTGATATAAACACTACCTTTTGGAGTGGCCCGCTGACTGCGGTACCACTCCGGGCGACTTGGAATGAGATGAAGGAACTCTTTAAAAAGGACTTAACAGTTGCCCGCTGAACCAGACAGAGTCAGCGGGAGAGTTTCTGGTTAATCACGAGATGATACAAAAGTGTTGCAGTTGCCTAGACAATGAGCACGCCATAGCACACCATGAAGGTGTGGCCAGGGGAACCATGTGGTGTATCTCCGGGAGAAGGACTTTATACCCACGGAAGTGAATACCTCATTTTCTATTGGTTCATAACCTCCCGGGGACCACGTTGGTCTCTGTTCCGAAAGTTTCCTTTTATCTCCTTTCATGCTCCCCAGTTTGTATAAAAAGCCTAGTAAAATACTTGTAACAGTAGTAGACTATCCCCCGGGAAAAGGGCAATATAGTGGACTCAGAGAATTGAACAGACAGAAATCAGTCAGATATCAGAAAGATTCGATATAGTTGGAGAAGCCTACGTGAGCTTGCAGCCGTCAGTTATAAGTGCACCGTCATCGCGAGACGCATTGCCCGCTGACCGCCGGCCGTTCAACCCTACCCTCCATTGAGAGCGTAGGTTCTAGAGTGGAAGACGCCCCGCTGAATCGGTTCACCCGTCGACGTACCCCGCGTTGGTTGAGGTCGGCCGCTGACGCTGAACACTGCTGGTTTCTCGAAGTCAATTACTCCGGGCCACGCACTAGCCTTGTCGAAATCAGAATTGTCGTCCCCCGGTGACTCTGCTATAGAATTAGCGTTCATCCACACTATTGAAAAGTGAACACATCTTGAAGGGTTTCTTAATCCTACTTCCCTGAACACACACACACGAGTATTGAGATTTGGAGTTTGTGATTGATATTAGATTTTGGATTTGTTGGGTTATAGTGATTCGTTCGCTCCCGCTCACTTATTTGGATCTTTTGATTTCACGGCTGCACCCCTGTGCACCGTTTCATCGCGTCTGCCTGTAAGACCGTCGCAAAATGTGTCGGAGTTACGGTATGTTCTCTCGTGCTGTGTGAGGTACCCTCTGATCTCTATCCTTAGGTATGGGACTATACAGACAAGGTTTTTTTCAAGTATCCCTTATGAATGCTAAAGTCGTTCGGCGACGATGGCCGACGGTGATGCGCACCAAGGCGCGCTATGCACGGGAACGGAATTTCCGCTGAACAATTCCGCACCTATTTCCTCCACCTAACTATTTCCGCCACACAGCATTCAGAGTTTCGGCAGCACAGCCATTTCCGTGGCACGTTTCCGTCCATTTCCTCACTTCTTCTTCTTCGCCATACCATTCGGCTTTCGCCTCCGATGCCTCAGAAGACTTCCTAAGGGCCCTATAGTTCGACTCCGCGCACCCCCGTCGCTCCTCTGTACATTCATTCGTGTCTCCTTTCAATTCCGCAACGAACCGGTATAATTTCCCCATTCACGATGGAGTTCCCACGGTTCACCTCCTCCTCGTCGTTCTATTCCGTCTCTCCTCCACATCTCTAATTATTTCCTATTTCACATCCACATCTCTCCTATGTTACTTCCGCCCGTCCCTGTGCTTTTCCGGCGCTTTTCTGCCTGCTCCTCTGTCCCTATATTCAATTCCGCCTCCTCTTCCGCTCGGCTAAATTCCGCTGCTCCTTTTGGAGTCCTATTGCTTCCACCCTACGGTACCGTATGCTACCAACACAGCCTCGAAGGCTCCTATAAATACTGGATGTCTTTGCCCTGTACTTCATCTTCCCTCACCCCACCTCAATAGACTTCATTTCCTGCTTGGATTCAAGTCGCCCTCCGGAGTCTCCCTGCACAAGTCCTCGTATTGGTTTAGCTCTCGTCCTCAATCACGGTCACTCACCACAAGTCCACGTATTAGCCCAGATTAGCCTTAGGTCCGCAGTGGACGCCAGTTCAAGTTAGCCCTCATCATCGCCCAAGAATAACATTGTATCGCCCCAGCTTCAGACCGTTTAGCCCTCGCACCTACCCGTTGGATTTGGGACATATTGGACCACCTCACACACCCACACTTCTTACTCCATGCTTAGACTCGGAGTAGGTGTATCATTTTCGCGGAGTGAGAAGTGTGGGTGTGTGAGGTGGTCCAATATGTCCCAAATCCAACGGGTAGGTGCGAGGGCTAAACGGTCTGAAGCTGGGGCGATACAATGTTATTCTTGGGCGATGATGAGGGCTAACTTGAACTGGTGTCCACTGCGGCGGAAATAGTTAGGTAGAGGAAATAGGTGCGGAATTGTGCAGCGGAAATTCCGTTCCCGTGCGTAGCGCGCCTTGGTGCGCATCAGTGTATCAACGGTACTCTTGGGTTCCAAGTGCGTCACCTCCCATTGATAGTTTTTAGCCTCTTTTAACTTGCGCAGGCACCTTCTCTGGCCAAGGTGAAGCATGCCCAATCTATTCAGCATTTTTTACTTTGTTCATGAACTGAGCCAACCTCGATTTCTTAAAGGTTTGATACAGACCGGATGTATATCATTTTCACCGTGGCTGGCTTACGGTTTAGCTCGTTGCATTGCACTGCGACGCACATTAATACTTCAATTTCTCCCACAGGATCCAAATCAGAAGTCGAAGGGGTCTACAGTACATCGGACACGCCGCATGTACCATTTTAGAGCGAAAGCTGAGAGCCAAAACCCGAGAGCGAGGACAAAACGGATAAGGGGGTGAACTGTAGGTTTTTAGTAGTCTGTGCGCGCCCAGTTATGGGATTCAACCCACTGATACAGGATCAAAAACAACGGGAGAAAGGGCCTGTAGACTACCCATCACTGCCGGTTCATGATATCATACTGTATGTGCGCGGCAGGGTTCAAATCCTTGAGGACCCATGGATGAAGCCGTCGATTTTTCCTTTTCTAAAAAAGATCAACTCATATTCCACTGTTGGAAACGACCAGGGGAATCCCAACCGACTCCAGGTGAGAGCGACCAAAACCAGCCACGCAGTTTTGGCCCACAATTGGGAGGCGCGTTTTGATCCGGGTCACACACGTGACCGTGTTGTCTCTCCTCAAATCGTGTATATCGACTCCAACGCCAAACAAGGATACGTACGAATTCTTTCATGGCTATAACCCAATGCATGCGTGATAGCGATGGTTTTAGTCGGAATTTTGCTCAAAGTAAGGTGCAGAGATGCTTGCTTAGATTTATGGTGGGTGTTTGTCCTCGCCGTGTGCGCGCGGGCAACCTCAACCTAAAACAATCCAATACGAATGGAATCGTCAACCGGTGGAGGCCTGTAGTTTTCACTGAGTTGTGCATTGCAATGCATCGACTCTTATCTCCAGATGCTGGACGCGAGGCCCGGAATCCGAATGAATCACAGGTGGGCGAGAGTCTAATCAGGGTCCCCAGTGAGATGTAGGTGGCGACCAACAGCATTCATAAGCAACGAGCTAGATGCTAGATGGATAGGAATCGGGCCAAGAGAAAATCATGTCGGATACGGGGATGCGGGAATGTGATGCAGGATGGGGAAATGCAATGCAGGAATGCGGGGAATGAGATGCAGGGATGCGGGGAATGTGATGTGGGAATGAGATGGGATTCGAATGGGATGCGTGAGTGTGAATGCGGATGGCAAAATCCGAAGGCAAGGATGCACGGAATGCAGCAAAGGGATGCAGGGAATGCAGATGCAGAATGTGGATGCAGGGAATGCAATGCAGGGATGCGAGGAAAGCAAATGGCAAAGTCAAGAATGGCAAAATTACATGGCGCGTATGGGGGCGGTACCATCTCGCGCCGGCCGATGCAGGACCCGAAGGTTTGAATGGATGTAGGGCGTACCCGAAGACCAGAATGGTATGACGCGTACATCCATCACCTCAGGGGGGTCGATTCCTTTCAGCTACGTCGACTCCAACTGGTGCCATGAAGGATACACACCCATCACGATTTGGCTCTCCCAGGCCGCGCCCACAGGCTTGAACGCCACCGGCGACCTCCCGGACGGAACATACCTCGAATACTTCGGGCGGTACCTCATCACCAACTTCGGTCTGTCATCAAGGCTATTCATGCCGAATTTTTGTTGATGATTCATTCCGCCAGGCCTCCCCGTTCGACAACCCCTTCCCCCAACGAGCCTTACGATTCCCAACATCTCGAACTTTTCCGTTGGGTCCATGCTATTTCTCTCTGTTGTGGAGGAAGCCCAACCGGGGACTTGCCCGGGAGTGCGTATATCCTCTCAAATACTCTCATTGAAATCGCTGACAGGGATGTTATCAGGGAGTGAGCCAGCCGGCTCAGTATGAGTTTACGTCCGTTTCTCTCAGTGTGGCGTAGATTTGAACCACGGTTGCATGTCCATAATAAAAGAGACGACTCATCTATTCTAGCTTCAATCACATCATGGTTTCGTCACTGCAGTATCGGCTTCTTGGGCCAAATTGCTGAGATTTTCAAATCCCATGACCATACAGACCTAGACAGGCCTAGGGTTCCTCACGGGTATCGGGTCCATTCGCGGGTTTGGACCGAGGGTCAGCCGGGTCTGGGTTGAGATTTTCAAACGCGCCGCAATACCGTGGACCCGCGCGGGTGAACCCGCGGGTGCTGGGCAGCCTCGGTCGACACGCGGCCGAACCCTAACAAGTAATATTCCTGCCACGACAACCTTCGTATCTTGCTCAAATCTTACCCGGTTTCCACAATTCTTGGACCACTAGAAATACAAATTAAAATTCCAAATCTGAAGAGAGCTAAACAATTGGACAGGATATGGGCAAGATATGAGCAAGTTACGACAGGGGGAGGTGTAGTATATGTAATGTAGCAAGATCATGAGTAATTCCAGTGCCTTAAGGAATCCGGCTACGGCCAGACAATGGTTTTGTCACACATGGGTTTGGCTATTTGACCAAACATGCGGATCTCATAATGTGATATCACAACACTGACTTTGCTGCGTCAGCTTACCTTGCGTTAGATGCATGAAAGACGGCCAAGCGGTGGAGACAGGCACCCATCAAGAAGTACTGGCGCTCGGGGGAAAATCTGCTGAGTTATATAATGTCCGGGCCCAGGCATTCTCAGAGGGCGGTTTTTAGTAGAGACAATCCGCATTTCACCGCTGGTTAAACATAGAAGAAATGGTATGGGAATAGTACGTATGCACCTAGTTGAAAGTTGGACAGTCAAATGGATTTAAATATCGTCATTACATCCCAACATGCATCTGGGTGTCCGAATACTCCGCCTCCAAGTAACAAATATGTTTTATGCAAGGAGATACTAAACCGGCACGCCTCCTTTCGCGCTGTTCGCGTAGTTGCCCGAGTCCCCGTATGCAAATAGGTTCTCCGCGTTCGTGACTTGGGCCTGAGTCACTGACACCGACAGGGACACAGCATCACCCAGGCCGCCCAGCTCGATCCCGCTCTCCGTTGTCCCGGTCAGACCGGGTCGTCGAAGCCCCCTGGCCCAGCGCGGTCGCGACACCGACTTCTCATTGGTCGATGGGTCCGTGATGACACGCTGAGAGAGGGAGGTAACTGAAACAGTCAATATCTTTCGATCGAAGGATGGCGAATCCTTACTGATGCGTTGAGACAGAAGGCCAGTCATTGCGTTCGTAAATGTGATCATAGTGTTCTGCTTAGCTGGATCCTGTGGAAAAACAGGAATTTGGGATAAATGTGCATATCAACCGAACAGAAACTTACGGATGACAACAGGAAGATAAGGTTCAACACCTGAAGCGCAATAGATATGAAGAATATCCCAGGCCGCTGCGCAAGTGTTAAGATGGAAGTTCCGGAGAAGCGGAAATCACCCACTCCACGAGAAGAATTGAAGATATTTGACTAAAAAAATCATTGGGTAAGAGACGCTCACACCTCGAGCTGTTCCTGATATTGATAGCCAGCTCATATGTACTCAAGCCAACGCATAGTGTGTCGAAGACCTGACGAGTTTGAGCCGAAAAAGATTCCCCAAACTACACGGGAACCTGCCATGTTAGCCTATCGAAAAGAAAATCAGAATCAAAAGCGAACAGAACGGAGCATCATGAGTTATACCAATGCAAAGGGCCACTTCGCGCCAAACACTCCCTTCCCCGCAAGTCCTCCGCAACTCCCACCGCTACCAACCTCTGGAACTTGATGGAAGACGAAGCCCCAGGTGAACACCGTGGTAGGAATAAAGGCGATCATCAGGAAATAAAGAACCGGCTTGAGTCAAATTAGCCAGAGCCCCACGAGAGAAGGAATATGACACACCCGATTCTTACACCAAATTGCCCATGTCCGCCACATGAATATGATTGAGACAATCGATGCGCTCAGTGCACGAAGTGCTCCGCCGCTGCAAAACATATCAATGGCGATAATTGAACGGATGAGAGACAAACACGGCCGGCACACATGTCTTTTCGGTCCAATTTGTACCAAAGAAGAACGCAGTGGCCATGACAATGGAGACCAGGGTGACGTATCTGCACAGTACGAACAGGATACATGCCGAAGAGGGATTCCACCACTTCTTCTGACGCTTATATACGCGATATTCGCTGTACACAATGGGTCAGTACGGCGTCGTGCACGCTCAAGGAACTGTGAAACCTAGGAAGCGTTATTATATAGTCAAAAAAATAGATGGATGCTGCTGAGACACGCATCGCGAACTAAAAAATGGTAAGACGTGGGTGAGGCGACTCCGAGTCGGAACCACCTGCGGGGTTGCGGCGAGAACCATGGTGGGGCAGTCAATCGACAGGAAATTGCGCGATGTGATTACCAGGTGGCAAGTAGGGAGGGGGTCAGAACGACCCTTTATACATACGGCCCAAATGTCTGTCCTTCAATATATTCTTCGAGCACTTTCCTCACGGCGTCATGGCAATCAAACGTAAGGGAAATTGATATTCCATTTCCACTACGTGATGGAAGGCATCAGGTACCAGTGTCTCTCCTGTGCAAAGGGTCGCATTCCTGCATAGTCGTAGTATGGAAGAGTCATTCTCTCGACACAAAATTTTAGGACCATCCGACACACGCATAAGAAACGTGCACATCGGCGATGGCAACGCTATGCTCCGTCTTCAATTACGTCGGGGTTTTCCAGGGTTTTCCGTGGCTTGGAGACGCCACCGTCATGCTGGAATAGCTGTAAGCGAGCGATGCCACGGCGGTACTTGCCGGCAAGGATGTCGTTCGCATGCAGTCTAAAGACGCAGATGTCTTTCCATGCTGCGTGCAGCGCGCCGAGACGTACGAGGGGCGAAGACAAGGAGAATGGCACTCATCGAGTAAGCATCAAGTATCATTGTGTGCGCGAGCGACGGTGCTACGGGGCGCCACGTTTCGGGAAACGCCGACTCGGGTGGGCGAAATGAATGCAGATGACATGAACGCCACGAGGATAATTCAAAAGCAGGACAAATATAAGTCGATCAGTAAAGATAGAACACAAAGCTGGCTGAAAGTCGAGGTTGCGAGCGGAGGCCGGCGTAGGCGCACAGGATGGACGCGGTGCCGGAGAGGCGATGAAGGCGGCGTGGGAGAGGGGAACACCCGCCGCACTTGTGCGCACTCCGGTGGTGCTCCACGTAGTCCTTGGGTGCCCGACAGGAGCTAGCTTCGAGCGGAGGGTGCTGAAGCGCTGGAACAGTGGCAGCGCGCGGGAGGTGCGGGCGATGGGGAGCAGCTGCCCATGTCTGGCATGTCGGGGGTGGTCTGTGTCGTGTTGCAGATGCGCGGCGCGGGACGGGGAGAGTCCCCTTGCTGGGGACGAGCTTGGAGCGCGAGGGAGGCCATAAAGGAGGCGCTGGCAACATGGCGCACGCTGCAGACGCAGAAGGCGGTGAAGGGGGCACCGTGGGGCACGACAGGTCCATGCTTCAAGCGGTGAGGCGGTGCCTGCTGAAAAGGGTCGCGGTGCGCGGAAGGCAATTGAGGCGGCGTGGGCGACGAGGACAGCAGTGCCGCGTACGCATGCAACTGGTGGTGCGGGGAGGGCTAGGGGGCGGTGTCAAGCATGTGGGCTCGTACAGCGTCGCGCAAGCTATAGCGCCAGTTCCAAGTCGCGGTGCGGATCGCGTGCTGCTGTCATGCTGCAGAGTGGGGCAGCAAGCGGTGCTGCTAGTCTGAGCGCGTGTCGTTGAATACGCTGCAGCGCGGTCGGGGGGATGGTGTGAAGGAGGGGCCAAGGGATGCGAGCGATGTGGAAGGTCGTCGGAGTCCGTGCTACAGCCTTCTTTCTAGTCCAGATGGGATCAGTATGTGCGCGGCACGATGGCTGACGAGGACGTGTAGAAAGAGGAGTTGGACAGGTCAACGAATGAAGCTGGATGAAAGAGGATTAAAGCGTACCTATTGTGCGAGCGTGTGCCGAGGCGGAGACGTGTCACAGGTGCGACGCGATGAATTGAGAACGCGCCGGTACGCTCTCATGTGTTCCGATGTGGAAGACGCCAAAGAAGAGTATGCAGACACAGTAGTCCGCGGTGAGCACAAGAAGGAGCGCTGCGGCACCTTGAAGCGACGCGGCGGGAGGGACACGCACAGCGGGCGCATGGGGGACTGGAACGGGAGAAGTACACGAAATCAGCGCAAGTAGATTACACGCGATGATGCACGACGCAGAGGGTTATATATAAGCAGTTTGCTGCATGACTGGAATTTTTCATCCATTAATGGTGGGTGCAGGTCGAGGTAGTGGTCGTACTGTGACGTGGCGTCGGCAAGCGAGAGGGCGGCGCCACACGCGCGCAAACAAACGCGTCGCGTGGAGGGCGCTGTGTTTGAGAAAGTTGTTGTGCTTCGGGAAGGGTTGGTGGAGGATGGGCTGGTGGTCACCAGGGAGAGCCGGAAGTGAGCCATGAAGGACGTACAGAGCGTGTGTAGAAACGCAAGTAGGATGGGGCATTTTTACGGACAGGTGGCTCAGTGGCCATATTTACAAGGGAGCTGGGGGTGATGTGGCACGAGATTTGGTGGGAGAGAAGGATCGACATTGTGTCATCGCGCGTTGGCAGAGGGGAGGAAATGAAGCTCAGACACAACAAGCAAGAGGATTTTGGATATATATAAAATATGAGCGTGTAGAGGACACCCTGTAGTGTATTCCTCAAGTTTTTTTGGGTCCGGGAATCGAATATAGCGAGAGCTACTGAAGCACGAATGTGTGTTAGTAAGGCTCCAACCATTTAGTTTTCGTTTACGGAGGTGAGTAAATTAAACGAAAACGGTATCTAAACTGTTTAAAACTGTTTATAAACGGTATTTTACTACGGTATCCAAACTCGCGCACATATTGGGTGACCAGGCCATTATTTTGCCTCATTATGCTTCCTCTCATTGTGATTGACTGGATGAATGAATCTTGGTCGAAAAATAGGGTACACTTGCAAGAACAATTTACGGCAGCTGGGGATTGAATGGTTCAACTTCAATGGGGCTGGAGTCGATACAACTTATAAAGTAAGAAGTTAATCAACGGAACTATAGAAGACGAGGATGCTGGAAAGATGGTTGTTTAGATGACTCCTGGGTTCAGGTTGCTGAAAACTGAAGGTGAGGATTAAGAGCCCAAGCGGTGTATCAATCCCGCCCGAGCCATCAGCCATATGAACAATTGCCATATTGGGAATCCATGCGCCGGTCAAGCACTCCAGGGCCAGGAGCGGCAGGTGAATGAACTCAGGGACTATGTACGGCCCTAGACACGTTTCTGGCACCAAAATTTCCTCATATTCGCACTAGCCAATCCACCGTGAGCGATTGGAAATTTGCAACCATTTAAACCGTGTACAAACAGTTTGTAAACCATTTGACCCCAGAGGCAAACTAAAAGGAAATGAAAATGGTTATAATCGTGTATAAACGTTTACAAACGGAGACGGTTAGAGCGTTATTTGTTAGTGTTTTAGGCCTGATTTTGCGGGCTTTTGATTTTTTCTGGACCTGCCTCGGAACGCACAGGGAATGTCACGCCCAAGGCCTCTCGTCCACTGCTCGGTAAAAAGAGCAGGGATTGGGGAGTGAGGATATAGCCAAGAATGTTTTAGAATAAAAGACTAAAGAGTTACAATGAATATGCTACTCTACTTATACTGTTTAACGAATCGTGTGAACTTCAAGATATAAATATATACAATAACCCGTAACCTCGTGTGAAGGCTGTGCCTGTCATATCTTATTAATTAAATGTGTGTCCCTCATTGTTCGTGTGCTGTATCTGCATGTAATGTCCGACTTGTGTTTCCAGCATGGCATTCATATCTCTGACTGGATGGTCTCTGTGTCGGCAACACTGATTGTCCAGGATTGGCGTTGTCACGATAAGACTGTGTCCAGAAACGAAGTCGGAGTCGGGCTTCACCCAATGAGGACGATTTGGTGCTCCTGAGCGAGGATTATGGTCGTAATTGTGACATTACCCCCCCTCTAGGGTCGACGTCCTCGTCGACTGTGACAAATGTTCCGTTTTCCGGAATAAATAATTTCTTCGTCGAGTACTCTAAGGACTCCTCCTTTGTCTTGTATCTTTTGATTAAATAGTCCCAATGTCCCTTCGGTAGGACCGGCAATGCCCGAATCACGATATTGTGCTCGACATTATATCTGTCCAAGAGCTTTCCCGCGTTTGTTAAGTGCCTCCGTGGTTCCCACGTCCGTTCATTCAACGGGTAATTTTTCCACTTGACGAGGTATTGATAACCTCGTCCGCGCTTCCTGTGCTTCAGGATCTCCTCCACCTCATACTCCTCATTTCCAGAAACAATCTGCGGTGCTGGCCGCTCCTCTCTTCTTTCTGCTGGGGGTTCCACATACGGCGTTAAAAGTGCTTCGTTGAAGACCGGATGTGACAGATCCGTCTCTGGCAATCTCAACTTGTAGGCTGACACCCCGATCTTCTCCAGGATTTCGTAAGGCCCCAGCCTTCGATCATCCAACTTCTTCGTGGGACGGTCCGTGGCTACGTCTTTTCCCTCGAGCCAAACTTTATCGCCCACTTTGAACTCCGGCGCATCTCGTCTATGCGCGTCATAGTATTTTTTCATTGTTTTCTGAGTTTTCTCCAGCGCAGCTGCCGCTTCATTACGGATCTTTTTCATTTTTTCGGCAAAGTCATTCGCGGCTTCGTTGCGTGACTCAACTGCATTTTCTATCCCCTTCCAGGGGTGGTATCCGGTGTTCACAAAGAATGGCGACATGCTCGTTGACGAGCTCGCCTTGTCATTGTGGGTGAATTCAGCCAGAGCCAACCACTCCGCCCAGTCTGACTGTCGATAGTTTACATAAATACGGAGATATTTTTCAATCTCCTGGTTCATCCGTTCGGTCTGGCCGTCCGTAATGGGATGGAAAGCCGTGCTTGGATTCATTTCTGTGCCGAGCAGCCGGTTCAACTCCCGCATGAACCCCGAAACGTATCTCGGATCCCAATCCGAGATCATCTTTCTGGGGACTCCGTGATATCTAATCACTCGGTCTCGGGTCAACCGGGCCACCCCTTCGCTTGTGATCTCCATGTTTGTCGGTTCTGCATGGATCATCTTCGAGAATGTGTCCGCCCAGACTTGAATAGTATTAAAGCCGTTGCTAACTGGCAATGGCCCGATCAAATCCATAGATATTGTTTGCCAAGGCCCCTCAGCGATCTTGTGCGGGTTAAGCTTTCCCTGCTTGTACCTGTGCACTCGCGTTCTTTGGCAGGCCTCGCACGCCTTTATATATTTCGCGACTTGGTTTCCCAATCGCGGCCACCAATAATTACGTTCTATCATCTCCTGCGTGCGGTTCTCTCCGGGATGGCCGAGCAGGGGTGCGTCATGGTGAAGTCCAATAATTTTATCGCGGAGTTCCTCATTGCGGGGAACATAGATTAACCCATTGTAAAATATAATATCATCCTTCTTTTCCCAGGCTGGTAACTTTTTCTCGAGCGCCAGCTTAACGCTCTTATCGACCTTCTTCTCCTTCTTGATCTCATCAAGTACTTCATCTTCTGGTCCCGTGAGCACTACATCCTGTGCTCGGAAATACTCGGGCTTCAGAAGTACGACATCTTTATTGTCGTCCTTTCCTTGATTGTGATCTGATCTCCGAGATAAGAGATCGGCTTTCTGATTTAACGCTCCGGGTCGATGTTTGAGCGAGAAATCATATTCGGACAACTCTGTTATCCACCGCGCCTGTCTCCGATTAAGCTTCTGGGGCTTTTTAAAATATTCGAGATTCTGATGATCTGTCCAGATCTCGAATGTCTGTCTTGCTCCCATAAGCAGCTGCCGGTATTCGTCCAGGGCGAGCATTATTGCGAGCATCTCTTTGTCATAGATCTCGTAATTCCGCTCGGTGTCATTCAATCCATGTGATTGGAACGCTACAGGGCGCCATTCGCCCTCCTGTTCTTGCTCCAACACTGCTCCCGTAGCTCCATCGGACGCGTCGGCTTCAAGCCGGAATTTCCCTTCATCTGTGGGGAGCGCTAGTACTACGTCCTCAGCTATTCTATTTTTTAGCTTCTGGAACGCCTCCTTCTGCTCCACTCCCCAACTCCAGCCCATCTTCCCGGTCAACTTCGTGAGCGGCTTTGCAACCTCGCTATATCCTCGGACAAATCTCCGATAGAAGTTTACGAATCCTAAGAACACCTGTGTTTGTTTTAGGTTCTTTGGTTCGGGCCACTCCATGATTCCGGCAATCTTCACGGGGTCCATCTTCATCGAGTTGTGCGAGATGATCACTCCCAGGTACTCTATCTCCGTGCGTTCGAACTCGCACTTCTCTGGTTTGAGAAAGAGTTTATTTTCCTGGAGTATTTTCAATACTCGCTTTACGATCTCCCGATGTTCCTCCATGTTCTCCGTGAAAATGAGGATGTCGTCCAAATAGACAATGACATGTCCTTCGTTGATTAAATCTCGAAGGATATCATTCATCATGGTTTGGAAAGTTGCGGGCGAGTTTGTAAGCCCAAAGAACATCACGAGCGGCTTGAACAGCCCTCGGTTGGTCCGGAATGCCGCCTTCCACTCGTCTCCCTCTTTGATCCGCACGTTGTTGTATCCCCACCGGATGTCCAACTTCGTGAATATCTTGGCACTTCGGAGTTTATTTACTAGCTCCGAAATTAGCGGAAGTGGATAACGATTTTTAATCGTCATCTCATTGAGCTTCCGATAATCCTGCACTGGTCGCAGACTGCCATCTTTCTTCTTGATAAAGAAGAATGCTGATGCCATCGGGGACTTCGACGGGCGGATCCTTCCACTCTTCAAGTTCTCCTCTAAGAACTCGTTCAGCTTCCCCTGCTCTGTCACTGATAACGGATAGATCTTGCAATCTACAGCCTTCGATCCTGGCTTGAGCTCAATTGCATGATCCCATGAGCGTTTTTCTGGTAACGAGTCGAAAGATTCCTTGGCGAATACTTTCACGAACTCGTGATACTGCTCCGGGATCTTCTCTTCCGTCATCTTCTCCTTCCCACGGTTGGCTTCTTCTGCCAACTTCTGCGCCGATGTCTCTTTTAGGCGCAGATCGATCGCTTCTGCGAAGTCCACCAATAGGATGGACTCGCCTTCCTCAATCGCTTCTTCCTTTCGCACTCCGGTCCGGGATTCTGTGCCCTTCATGTTGCATTCGGGCGGGCAGCGACTGAAGACTATCTTTTGGTTTCTCCAGTCGATCTCGGGGTTGTGTTCGAACAACCAATCGTACCCAATGAACACGCGAGCTTTTCCGAGCCCGGTGACCAGGAAACGTTGCCGCTCCGAGTGGGGTCCAATGGTCATGATCATCTCAACATAGTGAGTGATCTTACCCCGAACGTTCTCTGTTCCATCTGCGTTGCGGGCGACGATGTGCACGTCAAGCTCTTGGAGCTCGAAGCCCTCAGCCTTGGCGTAATCTCGATCAATGCATGTGGTAGTGCATCCATTATCGAGAAGAGCCTTGACTGCGCGCGTCTTCCCATTGTGTAACGCAGTTAACGTAATAGGAACGAGCATCTCGTGATGCTTCCTCTGCCGTTGATATTCCCTAAGCTCCTTTGCGAGTTTATCCTCCGTCGCACCCATCGCTCTCCGAGCCAACCATTTCGCAGCTTCCATTTTCTTTAAGCCAAATGGTACTCGTGTCGCCTTCCATTTAGGCGCTTCCTCCTTTTTCAAGGATTGAGCCTCTGTGGCATCGCCGCCCTTTTTCATCTCACTATTTTTCTCACTGGTTTGGGTTCCAGGGGCCTTTTTGTACGCGCTCCACCTCTTCTCTGCCTCATCCTTCGATTTGTTTTTTAAGTTATTTTTCCGATTCTGATTCTCTAAGATACGTATTTTTTTGTTATTTTCTACACTAGCTACTAAGAAATCGTGTATACTCTTTCGTAAACTAGCATTTTCTTCTGTGTATATATCTACTACTTTGTCCGTAGTATCTACCTTACTTAAGTCCGTATAGCGTCCGTACTTTGTATCCGGGGGCGCCGCTTTGGCCGTAAGCGGGGGCCCCTTTAAAAACCCTTCTCTCGCAGTATGGCTGCGAGAGCCTGCAGGTCCTCCTGCGTATAGTCTTCGGTCTTGATCGACCGGATATTGAATCTTTTCTTAGGAGGCTCCGGGCACTCCCTCTTCATGTGACCCTCCTTGCCACAGTTATAACATGTAAAGGGTCGG
The DNA here is from genome assembly GCA_029378395.1 of Mycena leptocephala. NCBI lineage: Eukaryota > Fungi > Basidiomycota > Agaricomycetes > Agaricales > Mycenaceae > Mycena > Mycena leptocephala. The sequence continues at coordinate 25,496 of JARJLF010002232.1, forward strand.
ACGTTCTGCCATGCCCTATCCACATCCATTGGGGCCTCCTCGCCCCGTGATAGCTTGGTGGCTACCCCTGGTCCTGCCTTTTTATTTTGTGTCGCGGGCGGTGCGACAGGGGGCTTAGCAGGAATCCAAAACATCCCGCCCTGCTCCCGTTGAAACTGAAGGAGCTTCCCACGCTCCATGATGCTGCTGATCGTCAGCAGCCGCTTCTTCAGATTCCGGTATTCCCCCGGAATCTCAATCCCTCCAGCATACAGCTGGCGTCTGACCCCATCTGCGATAAGGGCCTCCAGAGTTTGACACAAGAACGTGTCGTGCTCTACTTTGCCAGGTCGATATCCGGCCTCTTTGGCATTCAGCTCGAATGCCTGAAGAAAATCGGCCAAGGGCGTCTTCCCCTGCCGAGTCCCGAGAAGGCGTAGAAACGCTGTCTCCTTGACGTTCTGATCTTGGAACGTCTTCTCGAGTTCTTGGATGAAGTCGAGGAATGTCTCTCCTTGGTTGAGAGACCCGTAGCTCATGTGGCTACGTTTCCAATTCCTTGCCCAATTGGAAGCAGGGCAGTTGGAACCATCCTCCGCCCTCAATAATGAGAGGACAAAGTATATGCTTCTCTGGTCGGTGTCCAGCTCCGACTCGTATGCCCCCAAATACGTGGTGAGGGTATCCGCGAATGTTTCCCACTTGGCCTTGTCATGGCCGTCGAAGCAGGGGGGCATCCGAGCGAGGACAATCCTCGAGGTGGTCGGCCTCGGGGGAAGAGCCTGGAATATTCCAGCCAGAGCTCGTGGTGACATAGGGGCGCGGGGTTGTTGCGCATTCACTGCCTCTGGTGCTGGGGCAGTTTGCGGGGGTGGACCGACATGATATGCGGTATGAACCATGGGTGAAGGTTGTCGTGGAAGGGATCGTGGCGATCCTTGCATAGGTGAGGATTGGAAATTAAGCGGAGAGACACCGCATTGGGACATGATGGGTGAAGAGGCGGGCGGCGGTGTAGGATTATGTGGTCGGGGATATCGGAGCTGTCCACTAATAGGCGGACGCGGAGGAGAAATGGTACGGGAGGGGGCAGATTGGTAATGCTCCGACTCGTCCTCTGAATTAGAGAAGTCGTGGAGATCGAAGGGATTTGGGGCCCGGAAAGTCACGGTGGGCCGGTAATCGGGTTTCCGCACGAAGCGGGGTGGTGAACTCAAGGCGTGGCTTTTGCTGACAGAACTATCCGGGGTCTTCTACGACACCCCCCGCGATAGCGAGATAGCCCTCTCCGAAGATCTGGCTAGTGCTCCTTGCGACTGCTATGTGGCTTGGGACGGACTCAACGTTTCCCGTGGCCTAGCGTGTGGTCTGTGCGAACGGCCCGCTCAAGATTGTCGCTGCAATTATTTTTACTCGCTGTGGACGAGGTAGAGGGTCGGTGGGTGAGGAATAAGGAAATGGGTCTGCAAGTACGAGAGTCCAAGTAGAGAGGTATGAAGACACGCAAGTAGTGCGCGAAGTGGAAGGGGGAGAAAGGGAAAGGAGGTCGAAGTAGGATGGCGGTACGAGGGTATGAAAGGTAGTCTTTTATTATGTCACGCCCAAGGCCTCTCGTCCACTGCTCGGTAAAAAGAGCAGGGATTGGGGAGTGAGGATATAGCCAAGAATGTTTAGAATAAAAGACTAAAGAGTTACAATGAATATGCTACTCTACTTATACTGTTTAACGAGTCGTGTGAACTTCAAGATATAAATATATACAATAACCCGTAACCTCGTGTGAAGGCTGTGCCTGTCATATCTTATTAATTAAATGTGTGTCCCTCATTGTTCATGTGCTGTATCTGCATGTAATGTCCGACTTGTGTTTCCAGCATGGCATTCATATCTCTGACTGGATGGTCTCTGTGTCGGCAACACTGATTGTCCAGGATTGGCGTTGTCACGATAAGACTGTGTCCAGAAACGAAGTCGGAGTCGGGCTTCACCCAATGAGGACGATTTGGTGCTCCTGAGCGAGGATTATGGTCGTAATTGTGACAGGGAATATATTTTATACTTGAAATAAGGTAGCATGCACAGGCTGATCTCTATTTTACTGGGCATTGGGCCAGTATTGGCTTCGAAAAAACATTTTTTTGCAAAGGTAGGGACTTTTGCAAAGAGGGGGCATTGATAGTACTCGCAGTAAATCACTTTTTCGTCATCACTTCAGTTTCAGTTTCAGTTTCATTCCATTAGAGTGCGCTTGGGCCCCGAGGGGCCCATGTAGCACTGTAGTTACAGAGGATTAGACTAGCGGGCAAGGAATGTTCGTCATCACTTTTTGCGTGAGCACTGATCCCTCCGCCAAAATTATGCGGCATCTCTGCTCCGGCACAAGGGCCGATGATTGCCGTTCTCAAACTCAAAATTTGCTTAGGCCACTTGTTCCAGTGTTGCGGATTAACCCGTTATTGAGGGCAATTTTTGTTCTCAAGGCGTTAAGGCCGTTAACAAGGGTTGATAACGGTGGGCGTTATTAACGCCTACTTATACAAGTGCTCGCTGTCAGGCAAAGGCCATGTTGGCATATACGGGGTCGTTATTGATATGTGAGATGGGAAGGAAATGAAGAAACCTGGTTGAAAGTGGACGAAATCGCGGCATCATGTGCGTGGACAAGGATCGCAGAGAATATATAGACCCTACTTGCAAGGTCTGGAGCTTTGCAGGAGGGGACATATCACCCGTGTGGACCCCTCACCCAAATTTCAACCCCTTCCGACCAATCCCTAGCCGCTGCCTCACCGTTCTTTACTTGACCCTCTAATTATTTCCTCAAAATTAATAGGAAATCATTGGTATATGGGACGGAATGCGGCATATATTTTACATGCAATTTTTGGTGTTGTAATTTATACAAACATTTTTGACCCTGCACTAGTCAAAGTGACTTCAAAGCTTCTTGACGTGCTCTCCAGCCATCCTCTCATCCGACTCTGACTTGTTTTTCCCAAGAGCATGGAGGGTGGGTCCATGTTTTACGTCCTCCGCTGCATACATCAAGATATCCTCTGTATCCCCAAAGATCTTGGCCATCTCTTCGAGTGGAATCCTGTGATCCAAGTTCAGCATGAGATGATGATCGGTATTGACGTTGACACATAGAACCTGAACTCACTTTTTGGTTTCGGGTAGTACAAAACACATGATAACAAACCCGATCGAGGTGATGACGATGAATAGCTGTGGTGCGTGTTGGCGATCTGCGGTCAAAACAAAACAAATGGCGGTCGGGAGTAGCACTTACGAGAAAGTATTTCCAGCCAATGTTGGCGAACGCCGTTGCGCTTGCTTGAAGATAGGCGAGATCTGTCAATGAGAGAGCGACGATGGTGATGCCGACTCCCTTTTCTCGGATGTGGTTTGGAAAAACCTATGGGGTGGTCAACGATAGGCACCTCTCTCTGATCATTGTCCGCTCACCGGGACTTACCTCGCTGTAAAAAGTGACACCGGCAACATCGACACCAACTGCATATACCACAATGAAAAGGTATAAAGCGAAAACACCACCAACCGACGCAGCCTTATTTGTACCTGGCGGTAAAAACTCGGCAACGATGGCCGCTTCGATGCTCAGCGCAATCACGCATCCAGCCAAGCCGGTGAGCATGAGCGGACGTCGGCCAAAGTAATCCAGGACAACAGCACCGAAGAAGTTGCCGAAGATCGAGACAGTGAGCCAGCCGCACTGCAACGCCAGTTGGTCCTTGGTGTCAAAGCCGAGGGATTTGTACAGAGTCGGACCGTAGTTGTTGATGACCAGGACAGCAGTGCTTTGCCCAATGATCGCGAAACCAGCAGTTATGAGGACGCGCTTGCGGTAGGAAGCACGACGGACCATCTCCGACCAGGATGGATTCAGCGTCTTGTCCAAGTCGGCCTGCGTTTTCATCTGAGAGAACTCCTGGCAAGCGAACTCTTGTTCCGGGTCCGCCTTGTACGAGTGCAGTTTGAGCACCGTTGAACGCGCTTCCTCAACGCGGCCCTTCATCAACAGCCAACGTGGCGATTCGGGGATGAAGTAGGTGATGACAAGCATGACGGCGGGGCAGAGCAGTCCAATCCCCAGGCAACCGCGCCACTGTGTCGCCGGATCTTTGGCGAAGTAGAAAGCCAAGCCCATGTATGAGGCAAGAGCGTATCCCAGCGCGATGTGGATGCCGTTCATGCCCGAAAATAGCCCACGGAGGGCAGGCGGGCTCATTTCGGATGTGTAGATGGGAGCTTCAATCCAAGTCAGCACATCATCATACATTCACGTTGACACAGTGGGCGCTGAACTCACTGACGGCCAAGAAACTCCAACTCCCTGCACCAGCAAAGAAACGACCGACGATGAACATGACGATGTTCCGGGCTCCACAGATGAGGGCACCACCAAAGAGACCCAGCACGGAGCAGTAGACGAGGCTGGCTCTTCGTCCCCATTTTTCCATCACCCAGCAGTTCAGGATAACGCCCAAGACGGCGCCAGCCTACAGGTAGCAGTCAGTCAGTGCTCCGCGAAAGCCAACCTTGAGTAGGTAGTACTGACCTGGAAAACTCCATTGATCGCTCCAATGAGCTGATTACCTTCAGCAGAAACCAGCCCAGCAGAGTCTGTGAGCTTCATGTAATTCAGGAACGATGGCATCGCCAACACCGAGCCGATGATGCTATGTGCGTTCAGCGAGAAGTCTCCTGTGCTACTGCGTACAACCCTAGGGCTTCAGAACTTACGCTGCAGGGTATCCAAACGCGATTTGACCCAAGGATATCACATAGCAGGTGAAGAAGCTGGGCCAGGTGAACTGCCGTGTCAGTGCAATGTTCACCATGTTGGTGTGTGTGTCTGGTAGTAGTCAGATTGTTAGAAAGGAGGGGATATGAGGGTTCTTTCAAGTTTGTATAAAAAATGAAAACGGCCGCCGCCGGAAGATGTTCGTCCTACGCGCGAAAAAGTTGTTCCGCGCGGAAGAAGGCTATCATGCCAAAATAGCAAGGAAGGAAGGCAGCCTGAAAGACTTAAGATTTCCTTTTTGGGCCAGACATTTGTCACGTCCGTGCTCCGTTCGCACCGCCCCCGGCGCCCGCCTCCAAACCTAGGCTCGTGATCAACCGCTTCTTCACGGCTGCGCTACTTACACACCTAAAAATGCAATCTTCCAACATTGGTAATTTGTCTCCTCTAGAATTTGTCCATTTTCTAAGGGATTGTCATGGAAGAAGATTCAAGTAATATTTTATTGATTTACTGGTGACTGCTAAAAATCTCCTAGAACAGCGTAAAAGCTGAAAACAATTTGATCTCACCCCAAATATCTACCCATTCCCTATTGGAGTCCGGCAAGTTTTTTTTGCCGGAACCGTACTTCCCATTTATGTAACAAGGTGGGAAGATTGCTTTTTTAAATAGGTGTGTTACCCAGCACTGATCTTTCTTGCCCTCGTGATCGGTGCGTGAACTGGGCTCTCGAGACGCCAGGAACGGCTCGTTTATGGCTCTACATCTTTGCCGCTGCTGTGCCTGCCCACATGCCCAACGCTTTGATCAATGTCTTCTGCGGCTTCTCTCTCTGCTCAGCTGATGTGCGGGTTCCCATCTTCATCATTTTCATCTGCCAATGGGTGTTCACCTGGAGCCTGGGTTTGCTCTGAAACATTTTTCTGACCTACGCGCTTTCTCGTCAAGTTCCTCTCTCTGGATCTGTCAAGGTGGGTGCGTATTACATCTATCTAAGAATCAAACGAGGTTTGACCTTTTGTCTCGAGAAACCCACTCCACTGAGGTCATTTGGTCTCTAGTCTCTCTAGACAGACTAACACTCGTAACCTCGTATCCTATTTGGTCTCCAACAGCCACCGAGATGTTGAATGCCGCACTTTGGTCCTACTCAGGTCACCCTCTACAACGTTATTTTCAACCTATCCGATCAACCGTTTGATTTCCCTATGAAAGGAAAGGCATCTCACGCAATCTCGCTTTCTTCCTCTCGCCCTCATCGCGTCTCGTTATTCATATTCTGTGTATATTTACTATTATGATTATTACTCGATCTTAATCAGATGCTTCGAATGAGATTGTGCGTGTTTGTTTCTGCCTAATTCATACCTTCCCATCCAAGGGGGAATCGGGATTCGAATTTCCGACAGGGGGTAGGGGGGAGGGGGGTCCCGGGAGGGCTGAAAAAAACTTCTACCTATATATTAGCAGGGAGAGAAAAGAACCTCTAAAACACGTCTCTGAGCCTTCAGGGACTCAAGTTCACTGTTGGGAGCTCAAACAGAGGGTTGTGGTAAGCTGAGGAGCGTTCAGTTCAGTTTTGTAGACCAAAGTGGGCCATATGACGGCGAAAATAAGTCAAATTTAATGCATTAGTACTCACAGAATAGTTGGACAGGACTGGAACAATGCCCTCAACGATGTGGAAACACATCGTGAATTTTGTTGGAATTTTGTGGCCGAATTGGGGTGGTGGCGGAGAGGACGCACATGACCGGAAAGGACGGACCGCCGCTAGGGGTGGGAAACACCTTCCCTTTATGGAAGGAGGCCGGGGGAGGTGGTCCAGCGAAGGTCGAAAAAAACTTTTTGACCCTATATCCTTTTTTCGAATCCCGATTCCCCCTTGTTCCCATCCACTCTTTCATTCGGTCCCGTTCCATTGTCTTGGGTACCTCGAGGCCGCGATATCACAGTTTGACTTTTTGGGACCTTCCGCAGGCTGTGCATATGACGCGTATTCCATTTTGGAGGGACCACATGCTCGAAAATCAGCGCTCAGGGCCCGCACAAAAGAGGGATGTGTAGCGTTGGGCGTTTCATCGCTTGCTTCCCCCCATCACCATGTCATCCTTCACCAGCCGCTCTCCTCTATGTCTCAACGCTTTTCTTGGCTGCTTCACCTCAAAAGGGCTCTCCGTACTATAAGTCCGCTCGCTTTCAAAGTCCCGCCAAGTGGTTTGCGCACAAAACGACGTCTCCGTTTGTCACACGGTTTGTGTCAACCCAATAGCATTTCCAGTCATCCGGATTCGACGGGGTTGGAAGGGGGAATGGGTTTTCATAGCAGTGTTGGCCTAAGGCCTAAGGCCTTAACCAGCTTAAGGCTTAGGAAGGCCTTAGAGTAAGCCTTAGAGCTCCGTTGAAATTTCTTCCAGACCTTAGAGGCCTTAGAGCCCGGGCCGAATTTTTCCGTATTGGGCGAGTTGGCGGCGAGTGCTTGCAGATTTTTCTCTCCGCTTCTGCCCATGGCTTCTACAGACTGGACTTCAAACCCCCTCAGGCTGATATATTTTCAGCAGGGTTCAACCAGAGATGCGGGATAACATCCACTGGAACAACACTGGAAAGCCGACTGTACAGGCTGCATCAAGCAGCATCTTAACCACTTCGCCGAAGAGGGGCGAGCCAGTGGGGCCTTTACTTCTTAAAGTGCACTATATTTTGCCCACACGGCAGCCCAGGACACGATATTTCGCGAGGTGGGCAGCGTGGGAAAAACTGAACCTAAGGCTTTAAATGGAGGCCTTATCCTAAGCCTTAGGCCTTAGTAACCCTTAGGTAGTTTCAAAACTGCTGTTAAGGCCTTAAGGGCCAACACTGTTTCATAGCCATTCTGGGTCCCAGAAGACGCTTCCTAGTGGAGATTTACTCAGAGGCATACGGTGCGGGCTTGATCTCACTGCCCGCTGTTCTTACAAAAACACCCGTTCCACGCCAACTTCACCAGCTATTATCATTCCATACGTTTGGCACCAAGTGTAATTACGTAATATCTCCAAGAATTTTTCGGTGTTTGCTGGCACGAAGTACCCGTGCCTCTCAAAACAGTTCTGGACAAACGTAGATCCAATTCGGCCTTCAGACCAATGAACCGGGAACTGTAAGCCGTCACACGGATGGAAACTATTGGCTGCTACAAAATATTTATACGATACTCTGACAAGAGGTCTCTTTACACGGGCGTCTCTTGTCGCACGCGCGTATTAGTTCTCTGTAAGAATCTGTTCGTTTTACTCGGTCTTCGATCGGCGGCTATCAACTCTCTAAATCCACGGCGCTTATTTGATTGGCGGCTATGAACTATGTAAATCCACAGCGCCCATCGATGACTGGTAAAACAAACAGATTATTGTAGAGAACTAAAGTGCCAAGGGCTTGTCCCTCCACAGGTGCCAGGTACGAGTATGTCCTCCGGATAGAGCGGTCAGTCCGGGGTTTGAGGGATCGGCGGTACCTTCTTTTTATATTCTTTCTCCACTCGATAAATCAAAATCACGATTTAATCATTCAACTCTGACTTCTCCCTTCTTCCGTCCCATTCAAAGATGTATTAATATTGACTCGACCCATTCTGAAAATTTCTGCTAGATTGTTAGCTGATTTCTCTGGTTAACAACTCCTCTTCCATGCCATCAAAACCAACATAAAAGTCCTGGACAAATGTTCGGGCATCCCAGAGTATTGCATTGGAAGCCGAACAGACTATGCCCCGCTGCCCACTTCCCGCTCTCTAGATCCACACACTTCCGTGAAACTGAATTCTATTTTGCTCTACCTGGCCATAAGGGCTATGCAGCAGTACTCTAGGTAGACCGGAGTAAAACAAACAGTGACGAGCGCGAGTTTCTTTCTTCACAGCGCTTCTATCCATTCAGTCGCCGGTCTCAACGGGTGCCAGGCTCAGTAAATTCACATTCTAAAACTCCGTCGGGGCTGGTAAAATGATGCGCGCGAGCGCTGACGCGGGACCTTGAAGAAGGGATAATTGCTGATCTCACGACACAAACGGTTAACAGGTTATGGGCTCCAGTGCCTGACCCTGGTTTGAACAAGTGATCTCTCGCAATCGAGAAATGTTTTACAGGAGAGATACGTTCCACTACGCCATCAGGCCAATGGTTACCAGGAATCAGGATCGGATAATCTCGCGGCCCACGAACACCTGACTATTAACCAATCAACACGAACATGAGGATGTACGTTAGATGTTCTCGCGAACAACACCTTAATTTTTAGTTGATCGGGTTATTCTCGAGTTTCCTCTCGTACGCGTCCACCTCTGCTCGTTCTTCCGTGAACAAATCGATCTCTCGCGGGATGCGCCACTACAAGTCACGTCAGCCTGGAAAGCGCTTGAAAACGTCGAAAGCGAGGAACACAACACACCTGCGTCCGCCGGGCAAGTTTCCATCCCACGAAAAACAAAGGAAGGACAGCGATGAGGACGTATGAGAACACAAAGGTTGTGACGTTCCAGTTCCCAGGAAGAAATACGGCGTATCCCGAGATAAAAATCATTGCGAAACTGGCAATGAATGCATAATACCTGGTGAGGGTAGGTTGCTATTCATTCGTCCCGATCAAGAATCGTGGCACATACCCGCAGAACGGCTGCCACGGACTCCGCCGCGGGAGAGACTCACGAGGGATCCCCTGCGCTTTCAGGGCCTGAAATAAAATCGTTAGGTTGTTGAGGAAATTGTGACGCTTGGGCGTAAACGCACGGCGTGGAACCGGAGATACGTGAACGCAATAATAGCGTAGTTTGCCATCCCTGACGCAGTCGAGAAGCGGGTAATCCTTCCCCCGACGCATCAGTTACCATAACAAAAACAAGAGAACACAGCAGACACACCATAGCAGCACCACCGCTGAAGTGTTCCCCAGCTGTAGAAATGCGAGCAGAGAAAACAACATCGTCACGCACACGCAGTACACTGGAACACCGCGCGCATTGCACACCGCGAGGGCGCGTGGGACGCGCCCCTCGAGCGCCATGCCGAAGAGTGTGCGGCTCGAGATGTACACGAAGCTATTGCCCGTGGAAAAGATCGAGAGCATCACGAGCGCGTTAACCACATGCGCGAGGCCGCTCAGGCGGAGGCGTTCCATGGCGATAACGTATGGTGAAGTTCCGGTACCGGGACGAACCGCGGCCGTCGCGAGGAGGCTCGGGTCCGTGTACGGGACGAGGACGCCGACGGAGAGCGCGCCGAGGACGAAGAATACAAGCAGGCGCGTGGTAATCGAACGGAAGCTCCGAGGCAGGGTGTGCCGTGGGTGGGAGGCTTCGCCTGCGGTTATCGCGACATATTCCGGTCCTTTGTAAATGGACATCAATGCGACGGCTTCTCGTCAAGTCAAGGGTACACACCGGCGACGGTGTAGGAGGCCTGGACAAGGCAGCTCAGGAATCCGAGAAAGCGACCCAGAGCTCCGTCATATACTATTCGACGAAGGGGCCTCCCTACAGAATGTCTTCAGAGATGATACAAGACAGTAGATGGGTTGCTGACGGGAACTGTCGAGTTTGAATAAACATTCGTTAGTGAATGAGCGGTCAGTGGCCAAACATTTCTCACCGTTCCAGTTGCGGAATCCAAATGCATCGTGCTATACCCAGAGCGTCAGCCTGATTTAGGTATCTAGCTCTAACAAGGAATTAATCACGTCTGGATTACCTCCCACCATCACCACGAACGTGAAGACAAGCAGGCCGAGGATGAGGATGACCTTTCCGATCGCCAACCAAAATTCGGATTCTATGCAAGTGAGCACACAGTGAGCATGACGGTGGGTCTGCAACATTTACACACACCGCCGTAAAATCGGACCGCGAACAAATTGAGCGCGCTTTAAAACAAAAATCAAGGAAAATTAGCGATTCGGAGCGCATAGTACTCACCCGTAACATAAGATCATGAAGAAGATGACACTGATCACAGGAATTTTATCGGTCCAGAAGTTGAGCATGAGGTTAAACGCGGTGATCTCGTATGGGATTCCGGTGCCGATGGCGAAAAACAGGTTGAAGGCACTGCATACGCCGAGGGCCTCGTCGACAAAACGGTCGGCGAAGCGCACCTGTACATGTTCAGATCAGGGCCGAATTAACGAGCGGCGAGAAGCAACGACCAACATATGGAGAAGATATCGGAATCCAGGTAACCATTTCCGCTGCGGAGAAAGGGTGGCATCAGACCAGTGACAAAGTTTGGGGCCGCACACGAACAGAGGCAATTGTTGATTGCGAGCACAACGGTTGACCACATGATGATGGCGAGCAGAAGACTTCCGGGCCCACCGATGGGGAGTGCGGCGCCGATTTGCACAAATAGCACGGTGCCGATAGTCCCTGGGGAAGAATGAGCTGAGGCTTGGAAGCGGAATATGCACAGCGCAAATACCGCCGATAGCAAATAACTGGATGTGCCTTGGCTGCGAAATTTAATGAGCCGGGTCGCTGAGTATTTATGAGCTTCATACCTTCAGTGTTCTGTGCGTCTGGTCTTGGCGATGTCCATTGCCTTGATCATCATGCGCAGAGGTTCCGTGCTCCGAGACCGGGGAGGCCTTCTCGCCCGGGGACGACACGGAGGTTTTATCTTGTCTAAGGAACCGAGGGGGCATGAAGATGAAAATAGAGCAGGGATGAAGAACGCAGGAATGAAAGCCTTCTACTAAGAGTACCGTGGACTATAGTTAATACCCGTCCCGGTCACCTTTCTTACGAACCAAGGACAGAAGAGCGGCCAATCGTGGAGCGTTGTCACTTGCTCCTCGCGGCTTTACGGGATCGTGTTGGTTAAGATCCCGGGGTCACTGGTGAGCGTTATCGCCGTTAAGTTGAATGCCCGGGATTACCTGACTGAGCTCCGTTTGAGCAAAAAAAAGCGGAGATTGGGATCGAAAGAAAGCACAACATGGGTAGAGGAACTTTATGGAAGTCCAGGCCAAGGGTACACCGGCATTCAAACCGGCGCAAAGGGCGCCCACCGGAAGATGCCGAGACACAGCCTCATAGGGTAGGGAGGCCCTTATTTCACTTTTCGGCATTTGTAGTTAGTTAGTTCGACGGTTAGGTCTGAAAAAATAAAAACGGGCCTATGTCTTTTTTTTGAATGCCGGTGTACTCTTGGTCCAGGCTGTCCTGCGCCAGCGTTGGTCGAGGGCATCCCATTGCCAAAAAAGTTGCCAAATGAAATGGACCTCATAGAAAGACCCAAGAACAGTAACAAGGATCCCAAAGCAATTCCTCGTTTTGGCCATGGGAAAAAAAACTGTGGTGTCGAAGAAGTGTCGGGCGGTGGTTACGGGCATGCTCGGTAAACAGGTGACATCAATATGACATAACGCGCTCTGCAGATCCGAAACAGGACCGAACTGAACCCCGTTCCAACTTGACATTGGGCGGCGGCTCATAAGGATCAGACATAATCAACGAACGCTCCGGGAGGAAAAACGAGGCACGACAACTTTAGTAGCATAGACATTCCGACCGGCATCCGAATGCCTATCGATGTCAATTGGCCGCATCATGCAGTGGTGCTTCTTCGGCAGATTGCCGAGTTCGGCGGGTTAGCGGTTCGGGTAAGGGGGTTCCGATGAGTGGGTAGAGGTTCGGGTTCAGGTTCGAGGTTAGCGGTTAGGGTTCAGGCTAGGTTCAGGTTAGCACCAGGGTCAGGGGATATATATTCAATGCGTTGAAGGAGGGATTTGTGCTAAATTACTGAGAAATGGCGGGATTGATGGCCGATCCAACTTCGTTCTTGCGCAGTGGGCATTCATGGCAGAAGTAGGCATCCGACGTAGAGGCCGAATGCCTATGCTACTAAAGTTGTATGTATTCAACCACAAACTGAATTGAGGAGTTTTTATACCAGCATTTAAATTAGTTGGATAGTAAATTTGACATTGAGCTCCACCGAAACGCGTTTGAAACTCAGCATGTCAGATTGCGAACTAGACCAGCCGAAACTGAAAACCGAAACTACCTCTATCAGTATGGGAAAAAGTGCATCTGATACTACTTATAACTCGAATTTTACTTACTACAATGCGATGGCTTATAGATATCATGCGGGATCCAGTACATTCTCCATGTGCTCGGGTATGTATCTATGTCTCGCAAACACCTATTTTGAACCAGTAAACTAGTTGATGACCTCAACGAATAGAAGATGATGCCGTGCGCCTCCGAAACGACAACTTCGACAACTCTGATAGGTGAATGAAAAAGTAAGCTCGGGATGAACGGGCCAACGCGCAATCTATCTGGCGCACTTGGTTGAGAAATACTTGTATAAAGTCTGTCCGATTTCAACATTGCATCAACCTCCACCAAAGGTTCTTCCATCACGGCTCTGCGCGGACCACCTACATCGCTCTGTAATAACCATTCGAATTCCCCTTCACCGCGGCTCACGCCGCGTCGAGCGCCGCCAACACCTCCACCGTTGCTTGGAAATCGCAAGTCAGCCAGTATCCAGAAGTGACCTTAAGAAACTCACGAAGGGGCCCTTCTCGAAATTGATGAGGTTCTGTGGCGAGTAAGGACATCAGTAAGCGGATGTTTTGGGGAGGCATGTATAACGTGCCGACCTCCTCGATGTGTTGCAACCTCGAGCCTCCGATGATGATTGCGTCCCCGCAGTCGCGGCGCATAAGCGAGTGGTGCGACACCCAGCGCAGTGCGACCTCCACCATGGTCAGTCCGTGCGCTGTCACGACGGGCGGGTATGATGGGTGAGGTGGGTGCGGGTCCAGGAGGAATGGAAAGGGTAGGGCGATATCATCGAGAGAATAGGGATGAATAGTACACGAGTGTGGAGAAGGCCAAAGTCCAATGCACCTGTTGCGATAGTCCTGTCCCTTTGCGATGCAGCCATCAGATGGCTAATGGCTCCCAAAAATGAGAAATTGCGATGAGCCCACTGCACATTCTGCCTACTTTGAGCGCACCAAATCGACCACAGGGAGGTCCTCTGCTGATCACAGGAAAGTCCTGAATTAACTAGGCTATGGGGAGAAAAAATCCCGAGCCATCAGCCCTCTGATGGCTGCATCGCAAACAGTCTATTAAGGGAGGAATAATTAGCACCGGAGCAGTATGGATAGCGCAGGCCGCACCTTTCCGGCCAGGAATTTGGGATCGAAATGAGACCCGCTATCAGGTTTATCATCCATGGAAGTATAGCGGTCGGTGAGGAAGCCGCCCGCGACTGCATCAGAAATGAGACCAAAATTAAAATGAACCATGGGAAAGACGCATGCAGGCTAAACTCATGGAACGCGATGCCGGACTTGCGCAGTGCGGGGAAAAGCTTGGGCTCGACGTCGCGGTGGATCGCGTTGTACATCTCTTGGTACACGGCGGGCTGTGCGTAGCCGTGCTGCCTACAAATGCCGACGATCTCTGCGACCTCCCATCTGCGTATGTACGTGAGTACATAAGCTAATATTTGGCATGGAGGAGGATTGAAAGAGGCTCCCACGCACGATATGTAGTGGCTGATTCCCCAACGCTTGAAATGGCCCTTGCAGTACAGCTCGTCGATGGCGTTGAGAGTCACATCGTACGGCACCTACGGTCGGGCGCGTGTAGATAAAGAAAAATTTCGAGATGACTGCAATAATTTTATAAACAAGTGCAACGCGAATTCTTCAGTCTGGGACACGTACTTGGTGTTCAGAGCCTTGAGCGAGAGCATGAGGGACTTGCACAGATCCTACGTGCACGCGCATCAGTGCTGACCACACAGAAAGTCCAACGACGAGCAGGCCACCTCAGGGGTGTGCGAGGAAGTGACGTCTGGCAAGAACTGCGGTCGTTTCGAAAAGTAAAAATCATTGAAATCTAGCATGAGGGTGTACGCACGGAGTGGAAAGGGAGGATTTCAGTCTCAATCAGGAGGATGCTTTTATCCTGCTAGTTGGTCTTCCTAAGCATCGTCTCGCTCGTGCCACGCCCGTACCACTCCTGACTTTCCGCCGCAACGTGGAAACCTAAATAAGGGAATTTAATCGCGGCACTCGCGGCAAACTTGAAACTTCGCCCATCCCAATCGCAAAACTATATAATGACATCTGATATACCCTTTTTGTCCGTGATATCGTGCTTCTGTCCTGGGCATGGCTGCCATGTCCACTCTTTACCAGGATAGCTCCCCGTCACCCCAAACGCTGGGATAGGGTCCTAGGAGGCTCCCTAAGGCCTTCTAGCACCCAGGAAAATCAATATCTCCACCTCGGCCTTACAGCCTTTTTGGGCAGAACTGATGATCGACTTTAACACAAGTGCTCAACTTCAGAGTCCATTATAAGGTCCGAAAATGTGGTCTGGGTGTGCTATTCCGTCAATTAAACATGCCAAGTGGAAACTCCATCGCTCTATATCTGTTTTTTTTTGTTTTCTTTTTGTGGAGCGAAATACTATCCCCCCCCCACCGCTCCGGACAAACCTAGTACTCGGACAAACAAACATTTCTCGACCAATATTGGACCGTTTCCTGAGATTTCTGGCTCCACATGAACGTCAGTAGGTGCCCTAGAGATATAGCATTCAAAACCTTTATAACAGTCCATCCTTGAATATATATCATCGTGGAAAGCTGACAGCTTAGGCCATTTTCATTGATTTTGGGTATTTTATGGTTTTGGGCCCTCAACTTGAAGTCATATTACTTCATAAACACACCTAAAAGATACCTTGACATCATAAGAGTACCCATATAAAATTTCAGAGGCATATCTGTCTTGTAGCCCACATAATAAACCGAACAATCATGGCATGCCTGCCAAATTGATTTCTCAACTGCCAAAAATGATGGCAAGAAATTTCATGCTGTCTGTCGACTACCGTGGGTTTGCGTTGACCACTGCTAAATGTATGTTATAGTTCCTGTTGAGGTGCCCCACCCTATGAGTTTGGAGGTGCTACGACCGCAAGGTGGTTAGCTATGAGGCCGGCGATCAGAATTTGACCCGGTACCTAGAACTCGGACACTTGACTACCGCCGAAAAAAACGACGTCGTTTTGCCCAATTCCTATCCGTTTCTCATGAAATAAATTTTGAAACCAAGGTAAAAGACAAATTGCCGACGATCTATCCACTCAGAATGCATCTAGGACCACTGAATAAAATGATATCTACCGATCTTTCTTTGGTGTCCGAGTTCTAGGGGGGGATAGTACGGGACGACAACTGATAAGATCAGCCTCGCCCGTACGCTTTTTCTTTGCGGCACATGCCGGCAATAGAAAAGTAGTAACCCCCAGGGCCTCACGTTTATGCACGCCGGTGTCTGGCAGTGTGGGGCTCCGATTCCTCTCAGTAGCACGCTACCGGAGAGGATCAACACCCACGAAAACCCTGGACTGCAGGATCTGTGTGTCCTGCAGGTTTTCTGCATCCATTAAGACGTGTTTCCATGTACTTAGAACTAGTTTTGAAATTTGAAGTTCGGTTTCCAAACTTGTGTCGGTCTGTGAGGAGTAGGTCTAAGCGTAAAACGCTGGTTTATACAGCTTAACCACCTATTGTGTATTTCTCAGAATGAGAAATATTTCGTTGGGTCGCTTCCTCTTTCAATGACTCGCGTGCACCGCAGTTTCCAAATTAGGTGGGCATTTTCGGAGATCAGAATCCGGAACAGTCGGTCCGCTCCTTTGTCCGGTTTACCTCTGGCTGTCTTGAAGTGCGCAAGCCCGCAAGCAAAAACTTTGCTCTTCAAGTTTATCTCTGGCCAGTTATGTCCAGTCATTTCCCAAAGTTTGCGGGCCAAGTTCCATAATGTCTCGCGGCCAGGGCCTCACATTTAATTAGAATGTGCTCCATCGAGTCGTCGACCTCGTAGTGACGACATTCTGCCCAGTGCTTAAAAGTTGGGATATTCCTCCAGTGCTCTCCGATCTTGTATGCCTGGTGCGTTCAGTAGGGTTCTCTGCACAAGCGTGAGTAGGCCATCAGTTCCTCGTCTCAATGCCTATCTGGGCCCTGGGGCATGCGGAAGGCATCATTAATTGACAGGGCGATCTCGTTGCGGACCCACAAATCAAAAGACACAGCATTTCTTTCCAAATCAGGAGAAAACTCCGAAATGCACAGCGCAAAAATGAGTTGCACCATGGAAAAATAATGTGGCTTAGTTCTAGAAGAGCTAATACACACATTCTATTATTTCTGAGGTATCCTGGGTGAAGTTGAGTGTGCGAAACACAGAGACAACACGGAGACGTGCCCAAATCTGGACCAACATCACCACTTTCCAGGCCGTGTACGACACTGTACGTTACCGTTGTCAGGGAGCCTTCAGGGACGGTATGTGGTAAATGGAAAAGAAACGGGAGCGGCGTACGACGGGTCTGACGACTTGTGCGGACGGGGGTCGGCACGCCTCTGCAGACGTACGTCGGCAGGGCGTCGACCCATGTCTGGCAGATTCTGCCGATCAGGCATCGCAGGTCTTGTTTTCCTGGCAGGGTCTGCACGGGTCAGCCCAGGTCAGCCCATGTCTCGCAGGCTGTGTAGACGGGGTCCCTGAACACAGTGATTCCCCTCCATAGGTAGGCACTCGTTGTTCTCGATATGTCCCTATGATTCAATGACTTCCATATTTCCTTGTCTGTCGGGGTTTGGCCTAGTCTCTTATAAACAGACGCTACAACAATAGAGTGCTCGTACCTCGCATGTTGTAGTCTGTCGAAAAGGTTGATGCGTCGATCGCTGGCCGCGTTATTACAAATCACAAAAACAATTCGGATGCTGGTATGCATTCCAGAACAATTTTTTCACAAATATGAAGACACATTAGTATTTATTAGCATAAATTGAGCAACTTTCTCACCTAACTCGCGGCGGCAGAGTAGAAGAACCAGGAGTTTGAACTTTGATGGCTCAACAGATGACAAATCCTGACATAATCTGCAGTTTCTATTCCGCAAGAATGGAAGTTAAAAAAATAAAATTTGAAGACATATTTGAGGTCAAACATGGATTTAAATCTCCTTTCTCTCTCAAAGTTTGAGGATGGGGTTCCTGGAAGTGCCAAATATGCATGGTAACATTTCAAACTCCGACGATTATATAATAACGCGGCCACTAAACACGGTGGCGCGGTTAACAACAGACTAGGTTTGGCCCGATAGAGCTTTGGCAGCATGTCTAGTGCGGTCAAGCATGATAGTGGTCTTCATTCTTTCCGGCTTGTGGCGTTTCGATTTAATGGCCTGGTAAAAAAGGTGTTGTGTTCCCGTGCTCGACCTTGCTCAGCTTTGTGCCATTTTAGGTCGTATGCCGTAGGGGTTACGGTCTGAAATTGGCACCTTCGGTACTTGCCAGTACTCTCAACGCCAAGGCCCCACTATACAACCCGCCAAAGGACTTGCACACCTCGAATGGTCAGAAATAATTGCGCTCATCTCCGAACACAAGGCCCAAGCATTTGAGCTCGATGCTTACATTATAATGGACGGGGAAAGTGCTCGTGATGTCTTCCAGGTGGTTGAACTCGGTCAGGAAACAGCAAAGATGATTGCTGCTTTGGTGTGGGATGCCACACAGTACCGCTACATGTTTGTCTTGATTTTCCTCTGGCACTATTTCTCTCTGAAGACAACCCATGAGTAGTTACAAGAAGAAGACCGAGAGCCGTAGCTCCACTGCTGCCACTACTTACACCTTTTGTTGCGCCCAAAATGAAAAGGAAGAGACGAAGACGCGGCTCACAGATGACTTGCGGAAGCGTCGCGCTCGGATGAAGATGGACCGATTCCCGTGTAATGGTTACCTTCATGTCACTGTCAATCCGAACAGCCCCGAAATTGTCCGACTACGCCTGCAACATCATCGGGCACATTGTCACTACGTCGATATTTCGCTGCCAGATGATATTAAAAAACTGGTGGAGGATATGGGAGATCAACCTGCCTCGAATGTTTGCCATCCCATCTGTGTTGTTGCCGTGTGTTCGCTAATCTTCGTTTCAGATCTGGACCCGTATTCTACAGGACTATCCCAATACGCAGGTCACGCAAAAACAGATATACACACATTGGTCCAAATTGAATGAAGACGTGTGGAGACTGGATGACGATCAAGTCAAGTCTGCGCAGATGTTATTAGAGAAGATGTGCGGGAAAGAGACGGAACACATCGCAATACGGCAGCAGGACGGTATACACTGCATTGCATTGCGTTCGGGTTCAAGGAGGTGTTGGACGGATGGGCCGAAAAGAACGAGGAGCTCGCGATGGACTCAACATGTAAGTTCCATGGGCGTATCATAGGAAACAATCTCATTGTTATTCAGGGAGGACCAACGAGGCAGGCTACGAGTTGTATGGATTCGTCGGCGAAGGGAACGGCCAAGCTGTCCCGTTTGCATTCTTGTTTACGACCTCCACCGATGGTACCGCACTCGAAGGCGCCAAAGCCCGACTGTTTACATCCTCAAATATCTGAATCAGCGATGCCTGAATTTGATGTTCACCCTTTCCGATAAGGAGCCTGCTGAGATCAATGCAAGTCGCGCAGAGATCCCACAGGCGAAGCATCAGCTTTGCTATTGGCATGGCATAAATATGTTGGTGAGTGGTTAGCGGAAGATAGACCACCGGCGCACTACGATCCACGGCGCGCCCATGCAGAATATAGCTTCATTGACCCGACATGGGCCCCCGGAGTGTCGTCTGGATGGACTGAGGACGACGGCGATGG
The DNA here is from genome assembly GCA_029378395.1 of Mycena leptocephala. NCBI lineage: Eukaryota > Fungi > Basidiomycota > Agaricomycetes > Agaricales > Mycenaceae > Mycena > Mycena leptocephala. Next base: position 45,005 of record JARJLF010002232.1, read on the forward strand.
CGATGGCGATGGCGATGGCGGATGGGCCGCCGGTCCCGGACGACGCTACACCTCCCTCGACCTGTTTGCCACCCGTTTTCGTGTGGAAGAAAACCAACGGCGTGAAGGTCCCCATCTATCCCAATCCTCCCAAGCTCACGGCTGCCACGCGGGAAGAATTCTGCCCTGCAGGGTCGCATATTGTCGAACGGTTCAGGACACACCTTCACGACCATCCATCATTTCCGAGAAATGATCCTGAAGAGAGTTACATTTCCGCGGAAGAGATTCGAAAGAGCTGTTCTGGATCTTTATCAGTACTACTTCAAGAACAACCTCTCACAAGTCTGGGCTTACATGTGGAATCGCTGGTATTGCTCGAAGCAATGGCCACTCTGGTCTCGAGCGGCGTGCGAAGCAATTCCCCGGCTCAAAACGACGATGATTGTCGAGAGCATGTGGAAGCATATCAAACACCGCGATCTCGCTCAGTTTAACCCCCCGCGGCTAGACCTGGTGCTATACCTCATCATCATTGGTCTGCTTCCACGCGTCTTACAGACACTCGCCTACATCTGTGGCCTGCGTGGCATTGGGCATCCGCAAGCGCTGGCAGGGTGACAGACTGGGGCCTAATAAGTATTGATTCGTCGTTGTCGGTCTAACATGAAAGGTCGATGTCATGCCACAGCGCCACTGCCAATCCAAGTTTGACACTCACGTAAGTACTGCACGCGAAAAATGCGGCGACCATGCGACACACTCAAGTCCTCACGCCGGGCACCATAGCTAATATTCCTCCGCTCATCGACACCGTGCTGGAAATCCGACTAATACGCTGTATTTCGAGCGGGAATACAGCAGTTCACTCGGGAGCTCGTTATAGAGGCGTCCGCTGTCAGCTGGTTGTCATCGCTAAGCACTGTATCAAATTGA